>CANYBF012753694.1:0-15552 GCA_948192965.1 Dalechampia spathulata | reverse complement strand
TCGGCATTCGCTTATCATTGCAATATGGCTAGGTCGAAATGCTGTCGGGTTTTCAGTGTAATCCCTCATATGATCAGGCAACGATCAAACTCTCTAACTTGCCTTATTGAGAGAATCACACCTCGAGTTCCCAGTGTAACTCCGGGTTAGTATCCCACTTAGGGCAGGAGAACTTGAATTCACCAATTCTCGTGGAGGTATAAGGTTGGAAGGGAGCGTTGCTGCATGCTACGTATTCGCTAACCCTTTCGTGTTTTCTGCCAACCACGCATACATGCATGCTCATGCAATATCCTAACAAATTTTGCTTTTGCAGCCATAAGGCTGGATGTTCCTAGCATAGGATACGCATGCATCCTACGTGATGCATCGCATGTATACATGCATATGCATACTAACTCGCTTTGTTGCAACCATGATATCATATATTTCCTAGCACAGGTCATGCATACATTCTACGTATCGCATCATGTGCATCACGCGCAACCACATGTGCATACTCATTCATCCATGCTAATCTTTTTCTACCATGTACAGAATCATGTCAGACTCACAGAATGCCAAGAATCTCACATCCTCATCCAATCCTCCTTCTCCAACATTGGATGAGACCACTCTTATTGCAATTCAAAAGCTTATCAACCAATCTGTAGCCAGGCTCTTGAATGAAGACTTCAAGACTCGCCTACAATAGCAAATTTGGGAGGCTCTTAGTCCTGCTAAATTCATCACCCTACCAGTTTTGATCAAGAAAAAGGGGAAAGGTGTCAATCTGTATGACATCTCGCTCCAAATGCATGATGTTTGGAAAACTGAGACCACTATCTTGGAGCAGAAGATAGAATAGCTGCAGACTATCATGAAAACCAAGGGCATGGGGACGGACCTGGACTTCGATGAGTTCTCTATCCGTGCAATCAAGGGGCTTCCTACCAAGTTCAAGCTCCCTGATGTTCCAAAGTACAACGGAGTTGGGGACCCAAAGAACCATCTGAAGACCTACACCATGCTGATGAGCACCATGGACTTGTCAGATGATCAGATAGTTTGGCTCTTCTTCATTTTATTGGAGGGACGAATGCTAGCCTGGTATCACAGTCTGAACAAGGCAACAACGGCCTAGTGGAAGCCTCTTTGTACTACATTCTGCAAACAGTATGGGTTTAAGGCCCGATTTGATGTAACCTTGATGGATTTGGAAATGGTTAAAAAAAAAGCCAATGAGTCTTTCATGGATTATTTCAGTCGCTGGATGGATAAAGATGCATTAGTCCAACAGAAGCCATCTGAATTGGATATGATCAACAAGCTTATCATGGGGTCACTGCTACTCTATCAGGATAGGCTGAAGTATCAAATGTTCCACACTTTTGAGGACATCTACTCGGTGGGAGAACGCATCGAGCAGATTGAAGGTAAGAAAAAGGAGCTTTCCTTCCCAAAACCCAAAACTGTAACCTATACACAAACACAACCAAAGCCTCACTACGCTAATGCCCTGCAAATACCAAAACCATAGTACATCAATGCTGTGCAAACACCAAACCCCATACTCCCAAACACTATGCCATCTCGGAAATTCTCAGATCTTGGAATGCCACTTTCCAAGGTTTTTGGTCGTCTCCTTAAAGCCAAACTTATCAAACCCCCAAAACCAAACTTCAAAACACCACCTCCAACCACAGTAGATACCGAAACATATTGCCATTATCACCAGTACCACGGCCATAACACTGATGACTGTCGCTCCCTCAGACTTGTCATTCAAAACCTCATCGACTCTAGTGAGATTGAGGACCTTGAGAAATCCAAACCATCTACCAAAACAAATCCATTGCCAAACTACCACAAAGCCAACCGTACCTACATGCTCCAATCAGGGTTGCCAGAATCTTTAATCCTTAGCTCCTTCTCTTCCCTTAGTAGTGGGAAGATCACTCAGTTGCCTGCTATCACCTTCCGTCCTGGTGTTGGATTTGACATTGGTTCCATTGACATATGGTATGAGAGCTCAGAGGACGAGTCAGCAGCTACTCAGAAACCCTCTAAACTTGAAGCATCAGACACATTGGCTTCTGATAAGGGTAAGTCAGTCGAGACTCCCAAGGTAGCCAAGCCAACACCAAAACCATCCAAGTAGCAGAAAAGGTTAGGTGTGAACAAAATGTCCTCATGAGTCTGCAACATGACTCGCAGTGGAAAGGTATTCACTCCTCCCGACCTCGAGAAGAAGCCTGAAGCTTCTAAAAAGCCAACTGAGGCTAGGCCCACTAGGGATGAGGTTGGTCCAAGCACTACTTTGGCTCCACAGCCAGCTAATCAGGTTCTCAGCTTGATAATGTTGTGGTCAAGCAACTGAAGAAGACACAGGCTAACATCAGCATCTGGGACTTGGTGCTATCCTCCCAACAGCATCGGCAGGCTGTCGTTGAGGCACTCTCAAGCATGAGAATCTCTCTCTCTGCTTCTACCTTTAGCATGAAGAGTCAATTGGTAAACCGAGAGCTACCATCCAACATAATCACTTTCTTTGATGTGGATCTATCGACCGAAGGAATCCACCACAATAGAGCACTCTTCATTAGGGTGAACATCATGAACTTCTCCACCATTTATGTCATGGTGGATGATAATTCTGGCATCAATTTTTGCCCACTCAAAGTGCTTCCCAAGCTCGAGATTCAGCTATTAGACCTCAAACCTTGTAAGACCATTATCAGGGCTTACGACGAGTCCAAACGGGAGGTTATTGGCACCTTCACTGCCACTGTCACTGTTGGGCCAATCGAGTCAGTGGTAGACTTTACAGTTTTGGACATTCCGGTGGCATTCGTGCTGCTCTTGGGCTGACCATGGTTCCATCCTCTAGGAGGTGTGCCATCCACCCTACACCAGAAGATTAAGTTTCCACACAACGAAGGTGTGGTTACTATCACTGCTGATGATGAGGTAGCTCTAGCTTGCATCTGAGAGGATGTTTCTCTCATGACTGGGCTCCAAATCGTCGCCATTGGAGAACCTGAATCATACTCATACCAACCGAGTCCTGCTGTAGAGAGGATGATGCAACTAATGGACTATGTACCTGGCATGGGTTTATGCCGGTATCAGCAAGGTTTGGTGGAGTTTGATATCCCTACAGCCATGTGGGAGGAGAGGTACTACATTGGGTTCAATCCCTACACCTTAGATAAGCCAGAGGAGTGCAAGATGGTTCTCTTCATCCAAGGAGAGACTCAACATGATCATGGTCCCGAGTTGCCTAACTCAGAGGACTTCTATAAGCAACAGTTTGCCATCTTTGGCGATGTCTATGACCTGTCAGCCCTGATAGCACCTGGGAAGACTACTGCTGCTTTCACCATCAGCTGTAATGATACTTTCTAGATATTTGGTGATGTTACTGATCTCACCACCGACCGCCTGGAGCCGGAGCCTACTATAGTCGCTGCACTGGGATCCAAGCTACAGAACTTGGATGTGGAAGACCTACTACTCCCAAAGGTCTACAAGGACATTGCCACGTTGGTGGAGAGTACCTTTGAAGAGCTTGTATATAAGGGTGCTGATGTCCCTATTTCTGTACTTTTTAATGATGATGTAATCCCATCTAAATATAAAGCAATAAAGAGCAACTTTGCTTATGTTTGCGATGTGTATTCTAATGGCATTATGCATGAACATGAGCATTTTTGACATTAATGCATCATGCATCAAAAATGTTAACATCAACATAAATGACAAGCCATGTCTTCTCCAGATTTCATCAAACTTGACCTCTGAAGAGAGAACAGAAATAATCAGTGCATTGAAAAAGCACATAAAAGCCTTTACTCTAGGCTATGAAGACATGCCGGGTGTCGACAGATCCATCGTGAAACACAGAATTCCTACCAAGCTGGGGTTCAATCTAGTTAAGAAGAAACTATGGTGCCTCTGACCAGAATGGGCACAGATGGTCAAGGAAGATGTCCACAAGTAGTTAGATGCTAAATTCCTTAAAGTGGTTGACTATCCAGAATGGTTGGCCAATGTGGTTCTAGTTCCCAAGAAAGATGACAAAGTCAGAGTCTGCGTAGACTACAGGGATCTGAACAAAGCATGCCCAAAGGATGACTTTCCTTTACCTCACATAGACATGCTAGTTGACAACGCAGCTGCTAGTGCCATGTACTCCTTTGCTGATGGATTTTCAGGATATAACCAAATTCTGATGGCAGTCACAAATAAGGTGAAGATAACCTTCATCACATAATGGGGGATCTACTATTATAAGGTCATGCCCTTTGGCTTGAAGAATGCAGGTGCAACCTACCAAAGAGCTGCAACAACCCTGTTGCATGATTTAATCCATAAGGAGGTCGAAGTCTATGTGGATGATATGATGGTGAAATCTCCCACCAGAGAAGAGCATCCAGCTGCTCTAGAGAGATTTCTCACATACGTTGAGAAATATAGACTCAGGCTAAATCCGAAGAAGTACACTTTTAGGGTGACGTTCAACAAGCTATTAGGCCACATTGTTAGCCAGAGAGGTATTGAAGTAGATCCTGACAAGGCAAAGTCGATCATTGAGATGCCTATTCCCAAAACTAAGATCGAAGTTAGGGGATTCTTGGGACAGCTCCAGTACATCAGCAGATTCATTGCCAAGCTCACTACTATGTATGAGCCTATCATCAAGCTTTTGAAGAAGAACCAGCCTATGATTTGGGATGAGAACTGCCAGTTTGCTTTTAAAAGGGTGAAGCATTACCTCTCCAACCCATTGATCCTGCAACCACCTCAGCCAGGAAAACCACTACTGCTCTATCTAGCTTTAGAGGAGGAGTCAGTGGGTGCTATGATGGCTCAGGAAAATGATGCAGGAGTCAAGCATGCTATCTATTATCTGATCAAGAAGCTGTTGCCAACAGAGTGTAGGTATAGCACTATTGAGAAACTTGGCATGGCTATGGTCTGGGTCACCAAGAAGCTCAGACATTACTTCCAGTCGTATCAAGTGTAGGTAATCTCTAAAGTTGACCCTATGAAGTACTTGTATGCAGCCCCTTCACTAGTAGGGAAACTCTCCAGGTGGCTAATCCTGTTGTCATAGTTTGATGTGTAGTACATCACTACCAAGGTAATCAAAGGCAGAGCGATTGCCAAATTCTTAGCATCCAGGCCAATGGATGACTCTGAAACCTTTAAACTAGACTTCCTAGATGAACACTTGGGGGCAGTTGATGTTTAGAAATGGCAAGTGACTGTACTAATCACTCATGAAGGTGAATTCATCATACTTTCAAGTGACTGTGCTTTTCAGTCACTAACAATATGGCTAAGTATGAGGCATGTCTCTTCGGGCTTGAAGCATTACTAATGGTCAGTGCCCAAGATGTACAAATTTTTGGTGATTTGATGCTGGTCGTTCATCAATCCATGACCGAGTGGGATGTCAAAGAAGAGAGGGTCAAGCCTTATGCTGATTACGTGAAGCTCATGGTCTATAATTTCAGCTCATACCAGTTCATTCACATGCCATGTGAAGAGAATCAGATGGTTGATGCCTTCGCTACACTGGCTTCAGTTTGCGAGCTACCGCAGAGTCAAGCTCAACCTGTGATTATTGAGCAGTCAAGGATCCCTTGCTATTTTGGAGAACAGGTTATGATGCTAGACCCATCAAATGAGATCCCATGGTACGCATATATCATGAACTTTCTGAAGACTGGAACTTACCCAGAAGAAGCCAGCAGAACTGATAAGCGAGCTCTATGCAGGCTAGCGGCCAACTTTACCTGGCATCAAGGTGTTCTCTACAGAAGAACAGCAGACGGGCTATAGCTCTGATGCATATCAGGGAAGTAAATTGAATCCATTATGGAAACAGTACACGTTGGTGTATGCAAGCCCCACATGAATGGATTCGCGCTTTACAGGAAGATCCTACGCCAATGATATTTCTGGCTCACTATGGGAATAGACTGCATACAGTTTGTATGAAGATGCCATGAATGCCAGATTCATGGAGATCTGAGTCACCTACCACCAGTCGAATTGTAGAATTTGACAATGCCTTGGCCATTCTCAGCTTGAGGAATTGACATCATGGGTGAGATTTATCCTAACACATCTAATGGACATTGGTACATATTGGTATCCATTGACTACTTCTCTAAGTGGGTAGAGGCAGAATCTTATGGTAAACTGGGGGCAAGACAGGTTGCCAAGTTTATAGAGAAGAATCTCATATGCCGATATGGGGTACCACATCACCTGGTGTCAGACAACGGGGTGCAATTCTAAGCCTAAGTTACAAACTTGCTGGAAAAATATGGGATTGAGCATCATTGATCCTCTCCTTACCGCCCTCAAGCTAATGGGCAGTCAAAGCAGCTAATAAGATGATCAAACACATCTTAGCCAGGATGGTACACACTTACAAGGATTGGCATGAGCAATTGCCATTCGAATTATGGGGTTACAGAACCACTGTAAGGAGTCCTATGGGTGCTACCCCCTATTCTCTAGTTTACGGGACAGAAACCGTGTTACCAATTGAAGTGGAGCTTAAATCACTTTGTTTCATTCTAGAAGCTCAGTCGCCAGAAGCTGAGTGGGAAAGGCCCAGGTATGAACAACTGGTCACTATTGATGAAAAGCGACTATAGACTCTCTATCACCTACAACTTTACAAAAAGTGCATGGCAAATGCATTCAACAAGAAGGTTAAACCTGTAGCCATACAGGAGGGTGATATAGTCTTAAAGCAAGTCAGGCAAGCTACCCGCAACCCTCGAGGGAAGTTTAGACCTAATTGGGAAGGCCCATTCCTAGTTAAAAAGATCCTCTCTAAAGGCGATGTTCGCATCTCAGATTTGGAGGGTAACGAGTTCTTAGAACCTGTCAACCTTGACCGGCTGAAGAAATATTTTATCTAGAGCAAAGGGTAAAAGAAAAATAGAAAAATAAAGATAAAAAGCCTGGTGAGCTGAAAAACTGTATAGGTGATTCACGCAAAAGTTAAGGCAAAAGAAAATTTGCTCGATGAGTTGAAAATCCGCTCGAACAACTCATGCAAAGGTTAGAGCTCTTGAGAGGCAAAAGGGGAGCGTTAAAATAGTTGATCAGAAAATCTCACATGAGGCTGGTCAATAACAGAGGTTGAGTCTGATGTGCATCTGGAACTTCTGTGTTGATTTTAACCTTTTTTATGTGAGTGCTTTAATCTCATTAATGCAAATGGAACACATGTTCATTAACTTAGCCATAAGTAATACAAGTTGCAAACACAAAGCATTATCATCCTTTATTATATATTATTGCTTAACAATATCTTGTAGTACAGGATTCAAGCTTGGCGCAGCACCCATAACTTGTACTCATCATCAGTGGTAGATCCAGCTCCAGGAATTTCCACCAGTGCTACTCGGTGACGAGGCCAGGTCATTTCCACATGTTCTACAAAGCAAGGCACCAGCCTTCCTCCTTTGAATTCTGTTAGGCGAGGTATGGTCTGACGATGGCCATACTGACAATAGATCCTAGTAGGACTGTAGTACGTACAACGCCTGAATCCCGGCAATGGAATGCAGTCTATATAGGTACTCATACTCATATGTTGTATACACCACCAAGGGCAGCTCTACCCGATCTCGCTCTCAGATCGGGTCCCCATCCACTCACTCCAGCCCTGGAAGTTCATCGTCTTCACCTCGCTGAAAGCATAACCTCCACGCATATGGCTATGAGGTGTGTGCCTCTCAAAATCACCCGCCAGAGGTACCAGGATTCTAAGCTTCTCCTGACGCCAAATCTATAATAGAATAAGATAAAAATAAAAGCTCGTTGAGTTGAAAACTTTGCAAAAGGCTGCTTAGGCAAAAGTTAGAGCGACCCATTGAATTGAGAACCCAAGGGGGCAATTCAGGTAAAAGTTAGGATCTGAAGCAAAATCAGTAGCCCGATGGGCCGAAAACCTTACAAAAGGTGACTCATGCAAAAGTTAAGGCAAAAATGTACTTTTTTAAAGTTGAAAACCTGCAAAGGTGGCTTAGAATTCTTACCTGTAGAAGAAGCAGACTTCCACTGAAGCACTCAGACTGTCCTCGCTTCACTTGGTCCAGACCAATGATCATCTTTGCTATGATCATAGGAAAAGGGTTCCAATCCTGCATCATCTGGTCTATCACAGACCCGATCAGCAAATCTCTGTGGCCAGACGGATCGACGAATAGAAGTTGCGCTTGCAATCCAAAACCAGCTACCCTCCGCCATGACGGGTCTCCTACAGATTTTTGACTGCATAACTAGAAAAGGGTAACAAGATCTACAGAGCCGTCTGTAGTCAAAAGAGATCTCGCCTCCAGCGGACTAAAATCAAAAGCCCTGATCAGAAATGAGAACGCATCTCCAACAAGCACCGGCACTGTCAGCATCACCGTCATGCTACAGGTAACCTTGAGGATGGTGGCAAACTCCTCATACATCAAACATAACTCTACATGTTCAAACCGGAACACATGAACCTCTAGATCCCAGAACTGCACGGCAGCGTGCAGAAAAGTATTGTTGATTGAAACTTGCTGGAAGGTTCTCAAGTATTGAAGTCCGATCTCACTTAGTCAACTCCACTCATTATTTCCCCAACGGCAGGAAAGAGCACGAAAGGCAGACAATGATTGTTGAGTCATTGTATATCTAATTTCTGCAAAGAAAAGTAGATGAGTTATATTTTACCAATAAACATAAAGCATGGTGTATTTATAAGTAGCAAACAGCATTGGATTCCACTAATAAATCCAAAAGACATACAGTACAAGCCTTTATCTGCTTTTACAGTTTATACGCAACAACCCTGGCATACTAGGCACGCAATTGCCAGTCTATAACACATTATTCTACTCTAATACAGAGTTACAAAATTCTAACATCATACATATGAGAGTCTGACGTCGCATCATCTCTATGCATCATCCTCGCTAGAGTGGTCATCTTCAGGACTCGGACTGTCTGGGACCTCAATGTTGTAGCACTCCAGACGCGCTATAAGTTGAGCAATCTCTCGCCCCATTTGCTCCATCATCTGGATGTAGCGATCGTGCTCCTCCCGTTCCACTTGCCTACTGGACTATAAACATAATCATACAGGCATATAAGTCATGCATCCATACATACTCATGCATTTGCATTTCATAATAGGTACTCACCTGAACATCCAACATCTCAGAAGTATGATAACAACGTAGTCCCATCAGCAATCTTGAAGCATCTGCCATAGCATCTCAAGACAGCTGCAAGATCAAAACATATGTCAGACCACTGAAATCAAAGGCACATCAAAACACGCATACTCACATGGGTCATGTTTGGAGGATCAAACTCAATCTCACTCCTTGTTGGCACCAGGAAGGAAGTCTCATAAGGATGCCCAGTTGTATCGTAAGTAAAGATCAGGGGGTTCTGTGGCCACATCAGCTCACCCTCTACAAAGTCTACCAGATATCCATATCCTGGGGGCACCTCCTGAGTAGCTGACATCATCACCGGTGGGACCGTACCTGCTCTAGAATCATGGGATCTCTTTGAAGCACTGCCATCTCGAGAACTCCCAACTCTTGATGAGCCATGACATCCGCCTCGACTGCCATGGGAAGTGGATCTCCCTCCGGTCCCACTAAATCAATCACGCTGGCTTCTACATATGGAGAGCTCCACAAGCCCCAACAACCTCAACTGAACAAAAGAGGGGTAATCTAATGGTGAGTCTAATAGACGCTCCTGCCCGGGAATGCCAGTTAATCCAGCAAGCACTTCTGGGTCTGTGTCAGTACAAGCTGCCCAGAACATTACATGTGGGGGTGCAGTAGGTTCTACCCGACTCTCTGGTCCAGATACCAATCCATGACGCGCTCACCTAAATAGAAGAGTCTACTCTCAGAACCCTCTAACAACATATGTCACTCATCCTTATGCATCGAACTTTTCATATACTCCGGCCTCGGATGCATGTTACTCCAAGGATAAGGACGCACCTATTCCAACAATGAAGAGAAATTAGACACCTATACAGGTATTTCTCAAGCCGTTTTAATATAGTTTAATGCTAATTAAATTGTTTCTTCTTACCTGGTCCCAGGTCAAATTATTGAGGTACTCCCTCAACTCGTCCATTGTATAGTTAAGCCTTCATCTTGGTACACTCCAAGCTTGTATGCGTGGGAAGCCAAGTGGAACTCCATATAGAATTTTGGGTTTTGGCAATAACCCAAACTCATACGCCATGATCTACAAGATCAACATACATAGTCAATAAGACTTAAATAGACGCTGCAGTAATAGAATTACCAGAATTTTGCTTACCTCTATGACTTATCAGACGCCAATAAAGGTATCTCTGCACTACCAACTACAGAGATCCAACCCCTACATCAGGTGGGCTAGTCCAGCACTGCCCCAATCATACCACCCGATAGACTCCAAGTTACGGAGGGCCCACAGTACTGACATATGAACACTATTTCTGGCATCATTAAACAAAGTACTCCTTAGCACATACAGCAAGAAACTGCGGGTATACTGATCCATCGAGATCGTCTGACCAAACCTCTCCACCAACACTGCTTCACAGAGACAGTCATAAGAAATGCTGTGACCTCCTCTCACATTGGGTGACACTCTCAAGAGGTCAAATATGGCACTGTACAGCCAGTGAGGTGATGTCAGCCATGCATCAAACTGGATAGGCACTCCCGCACACTCCAAACCGGTGATCCCAGCAAATATCCCCATGGTAATCACAATCTCACCTACCGGCAGATGGAAGGTATGGGTGGAATCCATCCACCGCTCAATCATGGCAGTGATGACGAGCCTATTGCATCTATTTTCTACTCCAGTAAAGCAAGAGATGTATGAACCAAAATAGCTACGGTCCACCCTCACGCAAATCTCCCAAGGTAACTGGAATACCACTCGAAGATGCCACGAATGCTACCACTACCCACAACTATTCGCTCCCTCTGTAAAACATAAAGTTCAGGTCAGACTTCAAAATAAATTACAGAGTGCACAGAATAATTTCAATGGTATAGAGCTCCTCCTCCTAGCCATAAACGCACTTATTCATGCCTATAAATCCCTAAAATGTGTAATTCTCTGAAAAATGACTGAAAAACAGACAATTTGGCCCATTCTTCTGTGCTATGTGCACCACACATGGCTTATATGTAGCGTACATAGTGCTATATGCGCCACATATAGCCCAAACCAGCGCCAAAAAACCTGATTTTCATCGAACCAATTAGATAAACACAAGCCCATCTAAGCCTAGCTTCAGTCTAGCATAAAATTCTAGCCTAACACAAGCCTAAATGTATCAAAAACGAGCTCTAAAATAAGCATCGTGAGTTATGAGCTCAGTTAGAGCGTAGCTCGGGACAGATTCAGGGTCCCAGGGGGTCGATTGCATCCTAATTCCGGCCATTTCTGTAAAAACGCAAAGTTTTCAGTTTGAAGCTTTAGAGAAAATTGAGTTTTTGAAGGGGAAACAAACTGATTTTTGAATGGAAGCCTGAAAATATAAAATTTCCAAGCTATGGGCGCCACACATAAGGGAACGTGCGTCGCACGTAGCAATTTTTGTTAACATGCACTTGCCACTGTGCATTCTTGCTAATGTGCACCTAGGTCCCACTAAGATGCACATGAAGAATTAGGCCTCTGGTAAAAATTTCAGAATTTTTGGAGGTCATTTGCTCCGTCGAGCCTAGATTTGATGACCCGCAGCATGTGAAAAATCTAGAAAATCAGTCAGAATGCAGCTGACTGATACTCAAAAATTCAAGTATTTTTCCTAGACTATTTCAACACCAATTTCACTGACAAATTATTTTCCTATGTCTGGTAAAGATAGGAAATTGATCCAGCAGACAATCAAAAGTAGTCAAGCCTTTGACTTCTGGTCAAGCCATTGACCGAACAGTGTTGCATTCCGACAGAGGGTCCCAAATGCAGACTTTAGAGATAGACAACACTTATTTGATGGTGTGAGAATAAGATCTAATGGTTGATCACCCAAACACAGCAGAAGGTCACCTCTGGTTCCGCTGTAGAACTGCCAGATCCAGCAGAGATCACCAAGTCAAGCCCTTGACTGCTAAACCCTAACGCATAGGCATCTGAACGCTCATTTCAGATGTATCACTCCCAAGGAAGCCATCGGTCTCGTAGTGACTATCGATCAACTCTGATCGGAATAGTCTGAATGTCGGGCCCCCAGTAGTGGAACTGGGGTAGTTACTGGTCAAAACCGTCGACCAGAAATGTCAGAGACCCTGCAGAGGATCCTGGAAGCCATTTCAGAGATATCTGACATTTATATGATGGCGCGAGAACAGACCCAGCAAATGGTCATCCAGGTCCCACAGTTGACCACATGATTCAGCAGTGATCGCAGAGCGAAGCCTTTAGTTCCCAAAACCCTAACGCATAGGCATATGAATGCTAACTTCAGATGATTTACTCATGGCATTGCCATCAGTCCCATTGAGGACCATTGATTAGCCTTGGTCATCTAGCCTGAACAACGGGCTACCATTGGCAGAATTGGGATTATTAGGTCAGCATTGATCTTCCAACCCGAGCACCGGACTCCCAGTGGCAGAATTGAGATTTAAGCTTCAACGCGAGCACCCCTGTGAGTCAGGTACGCTTTCTACTCTCTTTAAAAAGTCAAGTTATGATCAGATAACATTTTGACGACTTACGTGTGTGTCGCCTCAAAATGATCATGATCAGGGGGTAAACTGTTGACCCTGACTTTTCACCATCTTGCAATTTCAGGCCTCTGTTGATTCGGCTCGGTTTTAGTCCCCATATCGACCCCGATTAGGCACATAGGCCTTTGTGGCTTCCCCTGTGTATTCTGGTGCACAGAACAGCTCAGAACTAGTGAGGCCCACCATGGCGCCTGGCGGGGCCCACCACTCATTTTCTTATTCTGAGTGTTCTATACATGCCGAACACACTTCATTATTGCCAACGCAAGGCAAACCACTCGAAGTACAAAATGTTACATTTTTGGCATTCTATACTATTCATCATGAATAGTGCACTAGTGGGACCCACCACCTTTACTAGCTATTCTAGATGCTCTGTACACATAGAGCATGCCTTATTACTACCTATGCAAAGCAGAGCTCGCAGAATGCAAAATGTTGCATTTTGGGCCCTAGATACTATTCATTATAAATAGTGCATAGGTGAGGCCTACCGCCTCTGTTAGCCTATTCTGAGGGGTTTCTGTACGCACAGAACACCCTCCACATGTTGCCTACATTAGGTACAGCGCTTGACACGCTATATACCACTTATGGGGCCTACTACGCTGCGGGGCCCTACCGAAGGCACTATTGGAGCCTGCTACCCATTTTGCCTATTTCAGGTGTTCTGAATGCACATAACACATTTTCACTAATGCCCATACGAGGTACGACTCATAGTATCCCGAATGCCACTTTTTGGCCCTAATGGCCTGTTGGGCCCAAAACGGGCCCATTAAGCCAAAACTCGATGTTCGAGGCCGAATTTGGCAAAACTTATAACTACAAAGTGACTCGAAATGTCGTTTGCATCTTCCTGGACATATGGAATGCATCCCATTTTGCCCATATGAGGTGAAGCGCATAGGTCAAAAATGTTATATGCGTAGTGCATAGCACTATGCGTTACGCACGTTGCATAGTAAAGACGTTTGGTCGGGAGCCTTCTCGGGACCGAATTTGGAAAAAATTTATTCTACAAAGTTGTTCCTCACATCGAATAATGGTTATAGGCTTGGGGCGCACATCTCGAAGCGACCATAATGGGCCCTACATGACAGGTTCCAAACTATATGATGCGCATATAGACCTATGTATGCAGCATATAGGCTATGTGTTGCGCACATAGCCCTATGTGTGGCGCACATAGTTTTAAAATTTTTCAAATCCAGGAGAAAATTATAAAATTACCACGCCCAAAAATTGCTCTATCTATAAATATAGAGCTCAGGGTTCATCTAAGGGGGTCTTAAAAAATTGCCTTAAGGCAAGCCAAACCCCTGCCAAAATCATTTCATAATTAATTAGGCCCCTAATTAATTAAATTACTTGGATTTAGGGACAAAATTGGCTTAGTTAGGCTCCCAAAACATGGAAAGAAGCAAGATCAATGAAGAAAAGCCTCTGTTACAAGGTAAATTCTCTTCTTTTCTTTGATTTCCTTCATTTTCCATTTGTTTTAAAGGGCATATGCGCCACATATACCCCTATGTGTGCCACATTTAGCACATGTGTGGCACACATAGGGCTATATGCTGCACATATAGCCCATAAATTTCAAAGAAAAGGTCATTTTTCTCCCAGTTTTTGTTAGTTTTTCCTCCGATCTGGCCATTTCAGTGATGTTTAAGGCCTTCCCATGCCTTAAATGTCGTAGATCTGCCCTAAATCAAGCTGGATTTTAAATAATTTTAACTTTAAAATTATTTTTACATGTTGGATGCAAATCCACGAAGCAAAACCCTATTTTTGGGTCCGATCTACCTAGATCGGGGTCGGATCTAGGGTTTCTGCTGAAAAATTTTTGATTTTTCTTCGGTTTTCAAAGCTATATGCACCACATATGCCTCAATATGGGCCACACATACCCCATGTGTATCGCACATAGATCATGGCTTTGATAAAAAACTCATTTTTCGCCCGATCCGCTTCGGATCTGATTTTTCCAGTGACTCCAGTAGCTTCTTCGTGCACTTGGTGTTCTGGATCTGTCAAAAATTGTTCAAATCTACTTGATTTTAGCCTTAAAATTAATATTCCATTTAATTACGCAATTAAATGTTTGGACTGCAAATCGGAGTCCGATTCGAGGTCAAAATGAGGTACTGTCTTCATTAAACATGCTTATTTTGGTCTGTAGTTTGATTCTGTACTGACAGATTGAATTTTCTTGCAGATCCAGAGGCTATGTACATCATATGTCATGCTATGTGCACCACACCTAGCCTATGTGTGGCAGACATAGCCTGATGCGCAGCGCACATAGTTCACATTTTTCCAGAAAAATGTATTTTTGGACCGTATTTTGCTATATTTTTGACATATCCAGTGGTATTTGATGCTTTACAGTGGCTCAAGTATTCTGGTTTTATCATAAAATAATTACATTTAATTAATTTTGGCCTCAAAATTAATTTTTATGATAAAATACAATTTTTAAGTCGTATAAATATGATTTTCGAAAGGATTGGATTTTAATTGGTCGAGTGGCTATCTCCAAATTATTCCAAGTGATGTTAGCCCTCCCATTTAATTTTCCATGATCACAATAAAATAATTTTGCCTAAAATTATTTTTATAAAATGAATTTCCACGATCCGGCTCATGTTTATTCAAAACAATTATTGCCTAATAATTGCTGGATTTTGACTCTTGGTTCGTACTTTTAAATGGTATTGGACTAGTCAAATAAATCCAAAATTCATTTGCTACTAATGAATTTATTTGTTTATTTTGCATATTAATC
>CANYBF012752789.1:0-13384 GCA_948192965.1 Dalechampia spathulata | reverse complement strand
GGCCCCTCTAACAACATATGCTGCTCATCCTTACGCATCGAAGTCGCCACATAATCTGGCCTCGGATGCATGTTACTCCAAGGAAAGGGATGCACCTATTCCAACAACAAGAAGAAATTAACCACCTGCACAGGTATTTCTTAAACCAATTCAATACAGTTTAATGCTAATTAAATTGTTTCTTCTTACCTGATCCCAGGTCAGGTTGTTAAGATGCTCCTTCAACTTATCCATGGTATAATCAAGCCTTCTCCTTGGTACGCACCATGCCTGCATTCGAGGGAAACCAAATGGCACCCCATGTGGAATATTGGGCTCTGGCAGCAGTCCGAATTCATATGCCATGATCTGCAAGGTCAATACGCATAGTCAGTAAAACGTGGACAGACATTATAGTGACAGAATTAACAGAATTCTGCTTACCTCCATAACTTGCCAGCACCCAATAAAGCGGTCCCTACAATGCTTGCTACAATAATCAAGCCCTTGCATCAGGTGGGCTAGGCCAGCGCTGCCCCAATCATACCGCCCTATGGACTCCAAGTCACGGAGAGCCCATAACACTGACATATGAACACTGTTCCGGCTATCATTGAATAGTGTACTCCCTAGCACATACAGAAGAAAGCTGCGGGTATACTGATCGACAGAAATTGTTCGACCAAGTCTCTCTGCCAACACTGCTTCTCTGAGACAGTCATAAGAAATACTATGCCCTCCTCGTACATTGGGAGACACCCCTATGAGGTCAAAGATTGCACCATATGCCCAACGAGGCGAGGTTAGCCTAGCATCAAATTGAACTGGTAGCCCTATGCATTCTAACCCGATGATTCCAGCAAATATCCCCGGGGTGATAGCAATTTCACCAAATGGCAGATGGAAGGTATGTGTGGAATCCATCCACCGCTCGATCATGGTAGTAATGAAAAGCTTGTTGCATCTCTTCTCCATGCCAGTGAAGCAGGTGATATACGGACCAAAACAGCTTCGGTCCACTCTTGCATGAATCTCCCTTGGCAGCTGGGAGTACCACTCAAAAACATCACGGATGCTACCGCTGCTTACCACTGTCCGCTCCCTCTGCAAAATACAGAATTCAATTCAGACTTCATATTGAATTACAGAGTGCACAGAATAATTTCAGAGGTACAGAGCTCCTCCTTCTAGCCCTAAATGCACTTATTCATGCCTATGAAGCCCTAAAATGCGCAATCCTTCGAGAAACGGCTCAAAAATGAGCCGTTTAGCCCATTTTTCTGTGCTATGTGTGCCACACATAGCACTATGTGTGCCACACATGGCATACATATGGCGTACATAGTGCTATATGCACCACATGTAGCACAAACCCGCGCTGGAAAACCCAATTTTTGCCAAACCAATCAGACAAACACGAGCCCACTTAAGCTTAGCTTCAGTCTAGCATAAAATCCTAGCCTAATATGAGCCTAAATGCATCAAAAATAGCATAGAATTTAATTCTCGAAAAAGCCATAAAAACTGAAAAACCGAGCCGAGTCGTAGAAAACTCACCTTCTCAGGAGGAGCTCGGGACCGATGCGAGTCTATGGCAAAAGTCTCCACAATTGCATCACCAAAACGGGCTCCAAAAGAGGTATCCCGAGTTATAAGCTCGGTTAATGCATAACTGGGGACAGATTCAAGGTCCCGGGGGGTCGGTTGCATCCTAATACCGGCCATTTCTATAAAAACGCAAGATTTTCAGTTTGGGGTTTCAGAGG
The DNA here is from genome assembly GCA_948192965.1 of Dalechampia spathulata. Classification (NCBI taxonomy): domain Eukaryota; kingdom Viridiplantae; phylum Streptophyta; class Magnoliopsida; order Malpighiales; family Euphorbiaceae; genus Dalechampia; species Dalechampia spathulata. The sequence continues at coordinate 11,639 of CANYBF012752789.1, read as the reverse complement.
AAATAGAGTTTTTGAAGGAAAACAAAGTGATTTTTGAATTGGAAGCCCAGATATATAAAAATTCCAAGCAATGTGCGCTACACATAGGGCAACGTGCACCGCACATTGCAATTTTTGCTAACATGTGCCTGGCACTGTGGGAGTCTGATAATGTACGCCACCTTCCCAAAAATATGCCCATGAAGAATTAGGCCTATGGTAAAAATTTCAGAATTTTTCGAGGTCGTTTGCCCCTCCGAAACTCAATTTTCACGAGCCGCAGCGTGTGAAAAATCCAGAAAGTCAATCAGAATGCAGCAGATTGATACTCAAAAATTCAGGTATTTTTCCTGGACCATTTCAATACCAATTTCACTAATAAATTATTTTCCTATGTATGGCAAAGATAGGAAATTGATCCAACAGATGATCAAAAGCAGTCAAACCTTTGACTTCTGGCCAAACCGTTGACCAGATAGTGTTGCATTCCGACAGAAGGTCCCAAATGGAGGCTTTGGAGACAGACAACACTTATTTGATGGCGCGAGAACAAGATCTGACGGTTGATCATCCAGACCTAGTAGAAGGTCACCTCTAGTTCCGCTGTAGAACCGCCCCGATCCAGCAGAGATCATAGAGTCCAGCCCTTGACATCAAAATCTAACGCATAGGCATCTGAATGCTGACTTCAGATGAATCACTCGCAAAGAAGCCATCGGTCTCGTAGTGACCACCGGTTAGCACTAACCGGAGTAGCCTGAACGCCGGGCCCCCCCAGTAATGGAGCTGGGGTACTTATACTGGTCAAAACCGTTGACCAGAAATGTCAGAGACCCAACAAAGGATCCTGAAAGCTGTTTCAGAGATATCTGACATTTATATGATGGCGCGAGAATAGACCCAGCAGATAGTCGTCCAGGTCCCGCAGTTGACCACATGATTCAACAGTGATTGCAGAACCAAGCTTTAGGTTCCTAAACCTTATCGCATAGGCATTTGGATGCCAGCTCCAAATGATTGACTCGCGGCGTTGCCATCAGTCCTGTTGGGGACTATTGATCAGCTTTGATCACCTAGCCCGAGCACCGGGCTCCCAGCGACAGAATTGGGATCTAAGCCTCAACGCAAGCACCTCAGTGAGCCAGGTATGCTTCCTACTCCTTGTGAAAAGTCACGTTATGATCATATCGCATTTTGACGACTTACGCTCGTGTCGCCTCAAAATGATTCTGATCAGGGGGCAAACTGTTGACCCTGAATTTTCACCATTGTATAATTCTGGATCTTTATTCATTTGGCTAGGATTTAGTCTCTGGTATCGATCCCAATTATGCACATAGACCTCTGTGTCTTCCTCTGTGTGTTCTAGTGCGCAGAATAACTCAAGACTGGTAGGGGCCACCATGGTGCCTGGCAGGACCCGCCACGTATTCTGAGTGTTATGTACATATAGAATACCCTTCTTTATTGCCTACGTAAGGCAAATTGCCTGAAATGCAAAACATTGCATTTTTGGCCCTAGGTACTATTCATCACAAATAGTACACAGGTGGGGTCCACCTAGTAGAAACGGGGCCTGCTGCCCCTATTAACCCATTTTGTGTATTCTGTACTTATAGAATACATTATCCAACTACCTTACGGAAGGCACAGCGCTTGGCATCGCAAATGCCATTTTCTGGACCCACTATGCTGTGGGGCCCACCTAGGACATTAGTGGGGCCTGCTGCTCCTATTTCCTATTCTGTGTATTCTGTACTTACAGAATGCATTTCACACCTGCCTATGTGTGGTAGGATACACAGAATGCAAAATATTGCATTTTGGACCTAGGTTACTATTCACTATGAATAGTATGCAGGCGGGGCCCGCTTCCCCAATTAGCCAATTCTGTGTATTTTGTACTTACAGAATGCATTTCGCTGTTGCCTTATGCAAGGCACATCTTGTGGCATTCCGAATGCCACATTTGTAGGTTCACCACGCTGTGGGGCCCGCCAGACACTAGTGGGGCCCGCTTCCCACTATTATCCATTTTAAGGCATTCTATACGCACAGAACACACATTATTCACTGTCTCACTTAAGGCGAAATGCTTGGTATGCTATTTACCACTTTCCGGGCCCTTTGTGCCATGGGGCCCACAGGGGTACTATTCATCATGAATAGTACCCAAGCGAGCCCACCGCCCGAATTCACCAAGTTAAGTGTTCTTGACGCATAGAACACATTTTCGCTAGTGCCTACGCGAGGCACGACCCACGGCATCCCGTATGCCTCATTTTAGCCTTAATGGGCCTATTGGGCCCAAATTGGGCCCATTAGCCAAAACTCGATGTTCGAGGCCGAATTTGATAAAAGTTATAACTACAAAGTTTCTCGAAATGTCATTTTCACTTTCCTGGACATATGGCATGCATCCCGTTCCACCCATGCGAGGCGGAACGCATAGGTCGAAAATGCAACGTGTGTAGCGCATAGCCCTATAGGCTACGCACGTTGCATAGTAAAGACGTTTGGTCGGGAGCCCTTTCAGGACCGAATTTGGAAAAAATTTCTTCTACAAAGTTGTTCCTCACGTCGAATAACACTTATACACTTCGTGGAACATCCCGAAAGTGACCACAGTGGGCCCTACGCAAGGGTTTCTGAACTATATGCGTGCGCATATAGGCCTATGTGCGCAGCATATAGCCCTATATGTGGCACACATAGGTGTAGGATTTTTCAAATCTGGGCCAAAATTACAAAACTGCCATGCCCAAAAATTGTTCTATAAATATAGAGCTCGGGGTAACATTTTAGGGATCCCAAAAATTGCCTTTGGCAAGGCCAAACTCTGCAAATATCACTCCAAAAATTAATTAAACACTTCATTAATTTTTTCCTAAGGATTTAGAGACTAATTAACCCTAATTAGGCTCCCTGAGCTCAGAAACAAGGAAGATCAAGAAGGAAAAGCTGCTGGAACAAGGTAAATTTTCTGATTTTTCCATTTTTCCTTCATTTTTCTCTATTTTTCGGGTCTATATGTTGCGCATATAGACCTATGTGTGCCACATGTAGCATATATGTGGTGCATATAGGCCTATATGCTACACATAGAGGCTCTGGTTTTTAGAAAAACTCACGTTTTAACCCAGGTTTTCTCCGGTTTTCTTCCCGATCTAGCCATTTTAGGGCCATTCAAGGCTTTTCCATGCCTTGGGTGCCCTAGATCTGCCTTAAAACTTGCTGGATCTAAAATAATTTTAACTCAAAAATTATTTTTCACGATTTGGATGCAAATCCTCGAGCAAAAATCCAGTTTTGGGTCCGATCTACCTAGATCAGGGCCAGATCTAGGGTTTCTATTAAAAGAATTTCGGTTTTCTTTCAATTTTCAAAGCTATGTGCGCCACATGTCCCTCATGTGTGGCGCACATAGATCCCAATTTTCATAGAAAAACCCTATTTCAACCCAAACCGCTCCAGAAACACTTCTGTTTTGAATTTTCCAGTAACTCCAGTAGCTAGATCATGTACTTAGGGTTCTGGATCTATCATAAATCACTCAGATCTACTTGATTTTAGCCTTAAAATTAATTATTTCAATTAATTGCTTAATTAATTGTTTGGTTCATCCAACCGGAGGTCGAAACGAGGTCAAAATGAGATACTGTCTTCATTAAACTTGTGTGTTTTTGTCTGTAGTTTGATTCTGCACTGACAGATTTCATTTTTGTGCAGATTCATCAACTATGTGTGCCACACATGAGGAAGGTGTGGTGCACATAGCCTAATGTGCGGCATGCATAGTTCACGTTTTCCCAGAAAAACTATATTTCAGGCCATATTCTGGCCGTATTTTGACGTATCCAGTGGTATTTGAGTTTCACAGTAGCTCAAGTATTCTGGAAAGGTCATAAAATAATTTTTACATAATTAATTTTGGCCTCAAAATTAATTTTTACGATAAAATGCCATTTTTACTCGTATAAATGCGATTTTTGAAAGGATTGGATCTTAATTGGTTGAGGGGCTATCTCCAAATTATTCCAAGTGATGTTAGCACTCCCAATTAACTTTTCCATGATCAAATAAAATAATTTTGCTTAAAATTATTTTTATTAAAATGAATTTTCATGATCCGGCTCATATTAATTCATGTAATTATTGCTTAATAATTGATGGATTTTGACTCTTGGTTCGTACTTTTAAATGGTATTGGACTAGTCAATTAAATTCAAAATTCATTTGCTACTAATGAATTTATTTGTTTATTTTGCATATTAATCCATCATGCATTTTGGATCGTGCAATTTGAGCAGAGGAAGGGGTATTACTTAATACCTGAGAATTTATGTATGCGAGGAATATTTGTAATAGGATAGGATTAATTATTCGGTCTGTAATAATCCCCCTATTTCCTGCCTGTATCCCCTAATTTCCTCGATTCCCTTTCACGGCCTTTATTTTTATTTGTATATTTGCCTAAATATACTATATCATCATGTCACATGCCATGTCACATGACACATGCACATACCACTATGCATGCCATGCATATACCATATGCCTTAACATACTGTATTTCATATGCATATATGTATAAATATGCAAATACACAAGTACACCAATACGCAACCCAATACACTCAATCAACCAATACGCCTCATCATGCATACATATATACCATGCCATGCCATATACTATGCCACGACGTATGCCATTACGCATATCATGACGTATGCTATACACATATACTATGTTGAATACACATTCACATACACACCATTATGCCATGTGATACATATGCCATGCCATTCATCATCTCATATGATACACATACGGTATGTCATTCATCTCACATGCCACGCATTTGGTATGTCATACATCTAACATGTCATGCATATGCCATGTATTACACCATCATACATATCATGAATATGATATGCCATACATACACCATGTATATGGGATGCTACTTATTACATCATATCATAACATATGCCATGTCATGCATCACTTCACATATCATGCATATGATATGTCATTCATCCCGTATACGCATTGCATACGCTATACACCTAACGCTAAAATGAATCAAAAACCTTAACGCATAACGTAATATGCTATTTGCTATAATATGTGCTTACATATTAGGTTGTCATAACATGCATATGATGTGTCATACATGCTTACATGTCATGCATATGCCATGTTACTTTTATCATTATATCACATGACATGCATATGCCATGCCATCTAAATGCCATATAGCTTTATATGTCATTCTACATGCAACCTTGCAACGCCAATACACATGATGCACTGTGTGTTTATAATTACGCTCGTATGCTTGCCTGCTTAGGACAATTAATTCCAACTAAAATGGTAAAATCGATTTTGGAAACTCATCGAATAGATCTCTACCACCTGAACCTAATCTCTGAAGGGTTTAACTAGCACTTATGCTATGGGTCAGTTGGACCAATCCGGAACCATCCGGTGGCAACTCCTTGTGACTTTTTCGAGTCTGTATCATTCCCTAAGGGAACCCCTTAGGAAGACTGCGCTTTCGCTCCAAGTGCGGTCCCCCGGTCCGTGACTTTCGCAAGCCTCGCTTTGGGCCCCGGCAGAAACTGGCGCTCACAGCTGTACAACAACCACTGCCTAAATTTTGATTTGTAAATTATGGAGTGCTACGGTCGTACAGGTTCACACACTACCATACACGTCCTTCTGCTAAAACTTCTGTTTTGAATTTAAGTGTTCTAACATATCTATTTTGCTTCTTAATAGATCTATTCTTAGTAAAGGGTATTTATACAGTTGAGGAAACTCTTCTTTATGTAAGTAACTTGTTAGAAACTTGATAATCCTTACAATTGATTCTATCTCTCTACTTTGCTCTTATTCTTCTTTTACAGCCCTAATTTGTTTCAATTGTTATTTGGGTTGGTGAGAGTTAATGCTTGGGCATTACTACTATATTTAAGAGCTTGAATCTTGTGTGATTGATTACTGTTGTAAAGGTTTGAGTGTGAGTCTTGAAAATACTAGGGTTGGATTCTTGGTTGAAGAATCCATTATTGTATTTATGAACGAAATTAGTGGAACCCTAAGCTAAATCTTAGGAGAAGTGGACGTAGGCAAGTTGAAGTGCCAAACCACTATAAATCTTGTATTGGTTTTACAGGATTTCAGTTGCTATGCAATTTATATATAGGCTTATATTACATTAATATAATGTCAAGTGTCGACATTGTGTTATATCAATATTTTTAAAATTGTATGAATTTTTTTGTTAAATTATATATATGCCTACAATGATTAGATCATTACAATAAAATGGAGTTCTTAAATAATAAAATATAGGATATTTTATTATATACTTTCCATCAATATAAATATTTTTATTTACCTCTTATTTTCAAGGAGCGACTTGATAATTAAAAGACTTGTAATTAAGAATAAAATGAAATTATTTATTGCATTAGATGCAAGTATATAAAAAATTATTTAATTTTATATTGAATGCCTAAACAACCCAAGGAATATAAAATTCAAATGATTCTTTATCATAATAATGATTGAACTCCATCATAATAATAAGAACAACTTGATAACCAGGAGAATATTTGACATGGAGCTAATTTAAGGAAGTTGTATAGGGATATAATTAGTAAAGTACCTACCTTTAAACTATTTTTAAGAATCAACTTAACAACCAAAGGACTTATTAATGTTATTTAAGGATTCCTTGACTCCACTTATAGCAATATATATTTCTTAAATTTATTATGAAACATCATAATTAATTAATGGGAATATCATTTAGATGCAAGTATATGTCTTTGGGATATATATAACTATGTTCTTATATTTATGCATTTTTTTTCATATTTTATAAATTTCTCAACATGTTTATTATATCATTATGTAGCATACTTAATGCTAATAAGTTGGTTGGACTAAACTATGATGATTAGTAATGAAACTTAAGAATTGTTCTCTTACATGAAAAGCTTATTAATACAGTGATAAGCCTATGAAGGTTTCCCATCAACGGATGATGTTGAGGCTCTTAAGGATGCCCCTTCTGCTAATGATGTTAAGGTTACCAAGGATCTTAAAAAATTCTTAGAAGAATACCTTAGAGTTAAATGCATCATTCTTGCATCAATGAGTTCTAAAATCCAAAGGAAGCATGAGGATCTATATGATATTATAGAACATCTTAAGAAGATGTGTGGTGCATAAAGTAGGACAATAAGATAATAATTGTCCAAAATGTTACATTAGATCCAAGTTGACTATAAACTCTCCTATTGGACCCTATGTTTAGAAAATGATTGATTTAATGGAACAACTTGAGAAATTATAGTACATTTTTGGTAAGGAGCTTTCATAAGATTTGATCATACAATCATTACATGAATCCTTCCTATAATTCATTATTAATTATAACATGAATAAGATGAGTTATAATATTCATGAGATGCTTAATATATTGATTGATAGTGGGAATTAAATTACATCTAAAAAGAAGAAAGGAACTGTTATCTTGGTTGGTAACTCTTCTAGTAAGAAGGGTAAGGGAAAGAAGAAACCCAAGAAGATGTCTCATACACCTAAGGGTGGTATGACCAAACCTAAGGGAAAAAAAGGTAAATCTTATCAATATGATGTTGAATGTTTCTTTTATAAGAAGAAAGGACATTGGAAGAGAAATTGCAAGGACTATACTGTATCTTTGAAACAAAACGAATAAGGTAAGATGTTAATGGAAAATGTTTTCATGATTTCTTTAATCAATATTGATTCTTTTATGTGGGTATTATCTATTGGAAATGCTTTTAAACATTCATAATACATTATGGGTAATGCAGATAAGTAGAAGATTAAATAAAGGAGAACTTTTTCCTCAACTTGGAATAGAGCAAACATTGCAACCTTAGTTATAGGGTTAATTTCTTTAAAAGTACCTATGAGAAAGATACTTCTATTGGAGGATTATTATTATGTTCCTAAATTTTTTGTGAACATAATTTCAGTTTCTAAGCTTATAGAACATTGTTTTCATTTTATTAAAGATAATAATAATTGATCCATTTATCATAATAATAAGTTATATATGAATGATTATCTTTAACATGGTATCTATGTCTTGCCTAATATAAATGCTAATTCAATTATGTATGTTTTTGACCTTAAGAGAAAAATAAAAGATAAAGTGAACTATGGTATCTTTAACATTATAAACTAAGTTATATTGGAGAGAAAAGAATAAGCAAGTTCTATAATGAAGGTTTCCTTGATAAATATGATTATGAATCATATCCCACTTGTGAATCTTATCTTAGAGGTAAAATGAGCAAATCTTCATTTACTGAAAATGAAGAAAGAGCTTTTGAACTATTCAAGCTAATTCATAAAAATATTTTTGGGCTTATGAAAGTTTAAGCTAAAGGAGAATATTCTTACTTTTTCACCTTAATTGATGATATATCTTGATATAGATTTATGTATCTTATGAAAAATAAATCTAAATCTTTTGAAATGCTTAAAAGATTCCAATGTGAAGTTGAAAAATAAATTAGAAAAAATATTAAAGTATTAAGGAATGATGGAGAAGGAGAATATATAAGTGATAAGTTTACTAGTTAACTTAAAGAGAATTGAATTCTCTCTTAGTGGAAACCTCTTAGAACACCATAACATAATGTTGTATCTAGAAGAAGGAATCAAACCTTATTAAATATGGTTAGATTAATCATGGGATTCATTAACCTTTTAATAAATTTATAGGGTTATGCTTTAGAAACAACAACATACTTATTAAATAGAGTACCCATTAAGCATGTCTCTACAACTCCATATAAGATATTAAAGGATACAACCCAAGCCTTAAGCATGTTAAAGTTTAGAGTTCTACCTACATTAAGAGATTGTAAACAAATAAACTTAATTCAAAGTCTGGTAAATATAGATTCATCGAGTTTCCTAAAGAAACAATGAGATATATTTTTATCATCCTTTTGATGATAAAGTGTTTATGGCTATAAGAATAACCTTCTTGGAGAAGGAATTTCTTTTATAAGGAAAAATGGTGAAAATATTAAACTTAATGAAGTTTAAGAACCAGATGAATCAATAGAGAATTAAGAACTTTAATTATAAGTTTAACTACCTTTACTAAATATTTTGAAGATGATAAATAGGTTGTCATCTTAAATAATTAATGTTAAGTCATGTGCATGTCACATACTTTTAGCATGTGACTTGTACGTGACTAACTTAAATCTCCTTCCCAAAAGCACATGACAAATATGTGCACTTCCTTTTAATTCATCATACATGAATAAGTTATGTGATAATCACATATTGACCATTAAGTCATTTAATTCAATCCAATTCTACATATACCATGCATGTAGAACATGTCATCTTAAATCACTTGTATCTTGAGTTGTACTTATCAAATTTCAGTGATCTTGGTATCAAATTGAATCTCTTTTCATGCTCTTTTAATGAACATAAAAAAATCTAAGTTATCTTATAACCAGAAAACATTATTTCATCAACATCCATTCGTGATTATCATTCCTTTTACTTTTAGTATACGACCTTTTGGGTTCTTGACATGTTGGTAACATATGAACTTATTATTAAACATCATTTAATAACATCATATATAAATCAAGAGTGGTGTCTAGTCACACATAATAACTACCCAAATTTCAAGAGGTCATTAGTTTGACTACAACTCTTTCATATCAGATTCCATGCAATAAAACTTCTTTCACCATCCACTATCTCATTTAGGTTTGAGTATGGATTAATGTCAACTCAATGCATAATCAGGTGTGTTAAATCATGCCCTAAATTTGATTTTTCATGTACCATAATCTTTATTACCAAAATTCCCTTATGAAACTCATTCATTGTCATGGCTTTCTATGGTGCAACATGCTCCCGTAGAATAATTAATGATCTCCAATACGTGGAAACCATTGACTACTCTACAAGGGATACGTAAATTTTTTTTATATGTGACGTTTTAAGTTTTACAGAAGTACTAGTCCTAAATATCAATCTTGCAATTACTGCCTTTAACATTCATTACTTAATCAAATTAATTTGAAACTTTGATCTACTCCAAGTCCTTGCCTTTAAAGTGTCTCCTACTGAATTGGTACTTTAAGAATCCGTGTTGGCCATCTAACTGTCAACCTACGTCCATCAAATGACGAACACTGAGTATATAACTCAGTAGTGCTTAAAACATAATTATAAAAAAATATAATCATAAATGTGTCAAATAATATAACAATTTTTGTATCATTTCATCATAACTATAATATCATTTAAACTACTTTTTCTTAACCTTTCTAGTTGATCATCATGTATTCATTCCATAAAAAGACATATCATTACTTAATCTAATCAATACATTATCAAGTTTATCTTCGTAAATCTTGTTACTCATAGCTTTGATACTTTCGCCTTTTTATTTAACTCTTTTAAAATAGCCTTAATTCAATATCATTTACCATATACAACTACCCTATTATTTTTCATTACTTATAATAAAATGCACATATATTTTTTTCTTTTGACATTAGAATATCCATCTCACTAGATTGATAATTCAATCATTTGAAATATCATATCTTTAAGTCATTAACATTTCTAGTGCCAAAAATCATATAATTTCATTTCACCATAATTTCATAACAAATTACATCGCTTAACATATATCTAACCAATATCATCACTTCCATAAACATTTAAACTATAATAAAAATTTTTGTAAGTTTCCTAATTGCTACCTTTCACTTTATCACATATCTCTCTTTCTATATTTAATATAAATAACATTAATGAAATTAGCATATTCTACCATACATTAACATAAATCATTATTCAATATAATACTCATATAACTACAATTATGATGCAATCCCTATTCATGTCCATGTACATTTTTATAATAAAGTATAAATGTCAAAAATTGCATATAGATCTTATAATTGAATTGTGTCATGAAATATATATATCAATATGTCATGCACTTCCCTTTAGTTTTTATATCATTTGGTTAATCATATCATCCATTAAACTTTCATAATGCATGAATGAGAAGTGATGTCTTGTAAGAATGCATTCGTGTTATGCATTCTCCCTCTTATTTTCCTGTAACATTCATTTCATTTCATATACGCGCTTGGCACTAGGTATTACATTTCATTTCATATCATATCTATGGTTCAACATACTGGAACCCATTTCATAATCATTTCATTGATTTCATATTACTTTCCTTTCCATTCATTTCCCGTAGGAATTCATTTCATAATACCTAAGTACCCTTTTCATTTATCATTTCCTTTGATTCATTCATTTTCCTCCTTCCTTATTTATCCTTATCATGTCATGTATATGAATATGTCAATCAATGTTTCATGACATGATATGAATGCTTTATGCCATGATGCTAAGATGACATATGCAAGCATCGTGATATTATATTATACATCATCTATTCCATATATCATCTGTTTCATCTAACATGTATTCATATGTCAGTCATTTCATAATACAACCATTTCATATGACCAACATTTCAAATAGCATCAATATCATTTAATATTCATTTCATACATACTTGATAT
>CANYBF012751168.1:0-22583 GCA_948192965.1 Dalechampia spathulata | reverse complement strand
TGAATTGACAAAACAAACTAGGTGGCGACTCCATTTTTAACTCGACGCAATCTTTCTAGGTTAAAGACCAATCAACTATGGAAATGCGCCATTGAGAGCAAGCACCACGGCATTTCACGCCGAACAGCGTGCAGCGCTCCCGCGTCAGGGGCACGCTACTCTTACAGAAACATTAATTTTATCAACACTTTGTTAACATCATTAACATATACATATTATTTTTCTTATTTATGGATCGTTATATTTTATTACTACCATTACTATTCTTATTATCAATACTTTTATTACTGCCAAAGTACCAAATGTGTATGTAGCATGAATATTACAAAATAAAGATTTTGAAGTCTAAGTCCTTTACTAAAACTATCTATAGACCAGCTACTGATTCCACTAATTCCCTTACTCCCTGGTGTCATTAGTTCCTGGGTTCATCAATTGACAAATGTTGAGCATAAAACTCAATAGTGCTAATACAACATATACCATAACAACATGATAATCACATGTCATCGTAAACCAACTTAATCAACAGATTAATCATATGGTATAATAATAGTAAAGAAATCATTATTTCAAATAATCAAAATGCATCAGCATAAATACCATTCAGTATAACATATACCATTATCTGTATGCCATTATCACTATTAAATATCCTTGCTGTTACCTATGATTTTCATTTCAGTACCATTATTTATTCACAATCATTCTCAGTGTCATCATCATCACAGTATAATATTTCATTATAATATTTCATCAATAGATGTTAATGTCATGCTATGTATTCTTACTCTGTATGATACTATAAACATCAACATATATGCACTTATAGTGCGTTCATTATTCCATTCATTATACTTCCATTATATATAAATGATAATGTTTGTCTGTGAGAATGCATTCATTTTATGCATTCTCCCTCTTTTTTTCTCGTAACATTTCATTTTATTTCATTTTCCCTTTCATATTCTGGGACCATTTCATATGCACGCAATGTATTGGGTCTTTTATTTCATTTCATTTCTATGGTTCAACAAACTAGAACCCATTTCACATTCATTTCTTTCTTTTCATTTCATTTTCCTTTCCGTTCAATTCCTATAGGAATTAATTTCATAGCCTAGTATATTTCCATTTAACATTTCTTCATATTCGCTCATTTTCCTCCTTCCTTATTTCTTCATGTTATACCATGAATCATATGATAATGCAATGAAGCTTATGACATTATAAATGAATGTAACATCATGTCACAAATAATTATTTAATGTCATTGCATTATACCATACCATCATCCCTTTTTGATCATTTAATGATTAAGGAACATTCACACAAACCTATGATTTTCTTTCCTTTATTTAAATTCCCTAGTGGTATGCGTTGATTTTCCTCTGAACCACCTAAATCATAATTCAATATTCATCTTTAATCAACAAATTGAATTCCATCATTAATCATCCATAATTCACACTTTACAATCATATTCCATTGTAAAACAATCATTTACGTATACTAATTTGATTCACTTATTATAACATAATATTAATTAGGAAATCACTTTAACATTTACAATTATATCACTATCCATATTAGCTATATTAGCTATCGTATATTACGAACTAAATTATAACATATATGATATTAAACTAATATAATCTTCATACTAATAAAATTTATATTTATTAAACTATCCATCATTATATTATAAATATAAAACTCCTTTCATTAAAATAATATTACTTATATTAATTCATAATCTTATATAACTATTTTCTTATCTTTTCCCTTATTACTAACCAAACTTGTATTCTTTTGATAAACAGTTGATATTTTAATACAATACATAAAAATAGTTAGTATCAGAATACAATACACTTAATAATATATTAGTCATATACTACTAATATTGTTTAATAAAATCTAGTAACTTAACTTATTTAGAAACATATTAACATAACCTCTTCTAACTTCTTATAACATACCCCCTTTTTTTTCTTTTTAAAACACCTTTACTTAACCATTTAATTAATCAATATAATAAACTTAATATAATGTATATATGTCTTTAAAATATTTATTCAAACATCCAGTTATATATACATGGTCGTATATCACATACCCACTTTGCACTTCACTTAACCATGTTCATTTAACATGTTATATGTCTTTAACTTATTCATTAAACATCTAATTCAATCATATAATTAAAACACTTTTGAGACCACAAGTCAGCATACAATACACTTCACTTTAAAACACCATTTCAATCTTCTAGTGTCAATTCCATGCAAACCATTTCATACCATTAATAAACTCACTCATTAAGCTTCTTATGGGCACTTAACAAGCTTAATTAATTAATCATTTAAACCCTTAAACTTAAAATTGTCGCAAGCTTTAACTATAACCACTTAATATTTGAAAAACATATCTTAAGTCCAAATTCATTAAACATGTCGTATGCCATATCTTCAAGACATCAAAATTCTTCAAGTTTACTTCAAATTTTAATTTACAAAATTAAACCATGATTAAGAAAAAAACATTTTCCATAACTTTTAATCATTTAAACTTAATGTTAAGATTAATAGTATGTCATTAACTAATCATCTTATAGCTTAAGTTTTTATGATTTTCTTACGTGATTACCTTATGATCTTACCAATTTCTTTTAAGCATGTAATAGATCTTACCATCTTTAATCATTCTTCCTCAAAAGCATTCGGCCATGTATGAAAAATCATAACACACACATACATATAACACGCAAACACTATATTTCTTCCTTTTTCATCCATAACTTACAAATCTTCACAATAAAGACTCAAATCTAACAAAACTACAAGATCTAACACTAATCCATACTCACCTTAAAGCAAATAAATAAAACTAAACTAAAAACTTGTTTTGTACTTGATCTAGCACCCGATCTACCAAGATCTATTCACCTTGACTTCTTTTGAACTTGCTATGCTTGATTTCCACCATTACACACATGCATGCACCTTGAAAGTTTGATTGGACAAGAAAAATAAGAATTGGAAGCCTTGTATGTTACGATTTACTTGCTAAATGTATAGATCTAATGATTTTCGGCCATCAACATGCATAAGGAAGAAAGTGGTTCGGCCTTAACTTAAACAAAGTAAAAAAGAAAATGTTTCAACCAAACCTTAAGCTATACATATAGATCTAGTTGGTTTCTTGAAGATTAAAGTGAAAAGAAGAAGGCAATGGTGTATATTGTAATTGTTTATGAAAGAAAATGAAGAAAATGTATGAAAAAGATGAAGAAAAGAAGATGAAGATGGATGGAAGAGAGGATATTGTTCGGTCAAAGGAAGAAATGAGAGAAAAGAGTGAGTGTTATGTCAAATGAAGGAACCAAAATCGTATGGAATAAGGGTATACTTAGGGCGGTTCCATATTAACTATTATGCACCCTCACACACTCAATCACATTCCTTAAAATATACTTATACATATAATTATACTTAGTTAAACTAAATTTTCTTCCATTTAATCCTTTCCATACATATAATGATGCTTTAATTAACCTTCCATATGTATTTAATAGCATTTCTTTATACTCCACTAACTTATTTATACATATAATAATGCATTCCATCTTTTTCTACTAACTGAAATAGTAATATAATATTTTCTCTTTCCTTTCACTATCACATATTCTTATACCACTAACACATATACATATCCCATTATCACATTTACCCATATATCTAATATTTTATATCCTCCACTAACACATTTATCCATATCAATAAAATATAATATTTTTAGATCCCACTAACTTCTTATATCTATTTATTTATTTACATACTTATATAGTCATTATTTAATTTATTATCTTATTTATATATTCCTATTTATATCATATATATATTATATCATTTCTATACATACCAAAATATTATTTAAATACCATTACATTCTACTTATACATTAGATCGTACATATATATATATATATATATATACACACACACACACACATTATATTTGCATTATTTATTTACACATTTTATACACCTAAAATCATCTTAGTTCCTCATATACTTAAACTTATATACATATGTACATTTTCATATATGAATATACATAAGTTCAATCCATTGTTTTAATCAAACAAGCGTTCCTATATCATTTATCATCGACGTCTTATCCATTTAATTATCATTTGGACGTCATAGCAAGTATCACATAACATATCATTTATTTTCCATATCATCACATATTGCATAATTCCATGTCATCATCTCAATTATAATCATATAGAAAGCACTACACATCACTCGTATCAATAATGCAGTGTGTGTTAAAAATGAGGATGTAACAATGGAAGAAGACTCAATACCATTAACAACGTTCAATACTCCTCAAGGAATGTATGAATGGTTGATTATGCCATTTGGATTAAAGAATGCTTTTGGTATTTTTCAATGTAAAATGGATAATACTTTTAAAGCATTAAAGAAGTTTTGTATGATCTATATAGACGATGTGCTAATTTTTAGCAATAATGAGACTGAACATATGAGTCACTTAGAACAAGTGACTGATATCTTTTGTAGGGAAGGTATAATTCTATCATAATTTTATTTTAGAAAAGGAAAATTACATAAAGTAAAATATGTTATTGTAAAAAATAGTTATCATTTTGCATTAGATTTGGAAATAAATTTTCAAAATATATTTGTGAGCGTTGGTTTTTGCTGGGGCCCAGAGCGAGGCTTGCAAAAGTCACGGACCGAGGACCACACTTGGAGCGAAAGCGTAGTCTTCCTAAGGGGTTCCCTTAGGGAATGATACGAACTCGAAAGAGTCACAAGGGAGTCGCCATCGGATGGTTCCGGATTGGTCCAACCGACCCATAACATGAGTGCTAGTTAAACCCTTCAGAGATTGGGTTCGGGTGGTGGAGATCTATTCTATGAGTTTCCAAAATCAATTTTACCATTATAGTTGGGATTAATTGTCTTAGGCAGGCAAGCATGTGAGCATAAATGTGAGCACATAGCGCGACATGTGAATTGGCATTGTAAAGTTGCACGTAAAATGACATACAAAGCTATATGGCATTTAAATGGCATGGCATATGCATGACATACAAAATAGAGGTAAAGTAGCATGGCATATGCATGACATGTGAGTGTGAATGACATATCATATACATGATATGGCAACCTAACATGATATGTAAGCACATAATATGGCAAATAGTGTATAGCGTTATTCGTTAACATTTTGAATTGTTTTGGCGTTTGGCATATGCACGACATATACATAGCGTACGCATGATATGTGGGATGAATGGTATCTCATATGCATGATATGTGAAGTAATGGATGTCATGGCATATGTATGATGTGGCATAGTGGATAACATACCTTATGCATGGCATGTGAAATGGATTGACATATCGTATGCATGATATGTGAGGTGATGTATAACATACCATATGCATGGCATGTGAAATGATACATGGTACGTGCATGACATATTACATGGATGACATACCATATGCATGGCATGTAAAATGAATGACATATCATATGCATGACATATGAATGATGTGTGACATACCATGTGCATGGCATGTGAAATGATACATGGCATGGCATATGCATGTCATAGCGTAATGGATGGCATACCATATGCATGGCATGTGAAGGATATATGGCATGACATATGCATGTCATGGCATAATGATGTGTATGTGAATGCGTATTCAGCATAGTATACATGATGGCATACGGTATGACATGCGTTAAAGCATATGACGTGACATAGTATATAACATGAAAAATAGCATATATATGCATGGCAAGGCATATTGATTGCATGTATTGGATTACGTATTTGGCATATTTGCGTATTGGATTACGTATTAGCAGATTTATATGTATATACATATGAAATACAGTATATTATGACATAGCATATGCATGGCATGCATAGTAGTGTGTGATTGTGTCATGTGACATGGCATGTGACATGAATGATATGGTATATTTAAGCAAATATAAACCACGAATAAAAATAATAACGGTCGGGAAAGGGATCGAGGAAATAGGGGATACATACGAGATAGGGGGATTAATTATTACAAGCCAATAAATAAATCTACCCTATTACAAAAATATACTCGCATATATATTTTGGGGTGTTAAGTAACACCCCCTTTCCTCCTTGGGTACTATTCACCTCGGGTTGCACGAACCGAAAATGCACGATGCAAATATGCAAAATAAACACAAATAAATTCATTAGTAGCAAATGAATTTAGGATTTATTTGACTAGTCCAATGCTATGTGAAAGCATGAACCAAGAGTCAAAATCCAATTAATTGTTAGGCAACAATCACATGAATTTATACGAGTCAGGTCGTAAAAATTAATAAAAATAAAAATAATTTTAAGCAAAATTATTTTTGTTTGATCATGGAAAATCAAATGGGAGTGCTAACATCACTTGGAATAATTTGGAGATAGCCCCTCAACCAATTTGAATCTAATCCTTTCAAAAATCACATTTTATACGAATAAAAATGGCATTTTATCGTAGAAAATTAATTTTGAGGCAAAATTAATTAAATGTATTTGTTTTATGATGTATCCAATACACTTGAGTTACTGCTAAAGATCAAATGTTACTGGATTTGTCAAAATACATTGAAATATGGCTAAAAATATGATTTTTTTGGAAAAACGTGAAGAATGTGTGGCACACATTGATGCCAAATCTGCAAGAAAATCAAATTTATCAATATAAACTCGATCTACAGATTAATTGCAGCAACTTTAATAAAGGACAGTACCTCATTTAAGCATGGATCAGCCTTCAAATTGCAATCCAAACATTTAATTATACAATTAACTTGAATAATTAATTTTAAGGCTAAAACTAATTAGATATGGATAATATTTGACAGATCCAAAATATTTAAGACATGAACAAGCGTCAAATGTCACTGGAAAATCAGATCGGGCAAGAAAATGGAAGAAAACGTGATTTTCTTGGAATCCTGGGAACAATATGCGTAGCACATTGATGAATGTGCGCCACACATTGCCAAAGTGTGGCACATATTTATGAATGTGCGGCACACATTCTTAGAAAAATTAAATTCAAAGTTGAAAATTAATTTAAATCTGGAGGATTTATGACAGATCCAGTACACTAGAGGCATGGAAAAGCCTCTAATGTAGCTAGATTTATCAGATCGGAAGTAAAATCGAGAAAAATAGCATTTTTTGGAAAATTTGCAAACAATGTGCGTAGCACATAGAGGAATGTGCGCCACACATTGGCAATATGTGGCGTACATTCATGAATATGTGGCACACATTCTTTACAAAACAGAAGGTTTTCAAGAGAAACGTGAAATTCGGCTTGGATCTAGGCAGATCAAAGCCGGAAATCAGTGTTTTTGGGTACTCAACAGCATGAGCAACCCATAAAAATTTAAGATCCAAGCCAAAAATCAAGAGATCAAGCCAAAATTGGAGATTTATGCAAAAATCCAAAGAAAAGTGGAAGAAAGTGAGAAAATTACCTCTTGGCAGTAGGATTTTCTTCAAGATCTTCACTCCAATCAAGCTTAGGGAGCCTAACTAGAGCCAATTAGTCTCTAAATCCTAAGGATTTAATTAATTAAGTGTTTAATTAATTTTAGAATAATTTTGGCATAATTTTCCCTTGGTTCAAGAGCAAAATTCGGATCCCCTTCAGATGGCTCTTAGCTCTATATTTATAGAGCCAAATTAGGGTTTGGAAAAATTGTAATTTTTGAACCGGATTTGAAAATTTTAAAAGAATGTGCGCCACACATTAGGCAATTGCGTCACACATTGTACAATGTGCACAATACATTGTATGTTGACCCATCGTGTGGGGCCCACTAGGGTTACATCGGGATGTGTGCCCCATGCCCTAGAAGCATCATTTTATGTTCTAAGACATTGTATGACATGGCTCACTTTAGTTTTGGTCCCGGGAGGGCTCCCGACCAAACGTCTTTTTTTATAATGTGCGTAGCACATTGTACAAAGTGTCACGCACATTGCAATGCGCTCCGCCTCGTACGAGCGAAATGTAATGTGAGCCATATGTTAAATATGCATTATTTGACATTCTAAGACACTTTGCAGTACAAAATTTTTTTAGATTTGGTCCTGAAAAGGCTCCCGACCAAACGTCTTTTCCTTTCAAATAGTGCATGCATGCATTATTCACCCTATGCGTATTTCACCTCGTATGAGCAAAATATAATGCGTGCGACATGTCAAATATGTGTCATTTGACATTCTAAGACATTTTCATGAAGAAAAGTTTTCCGGATTTGGTCTCGAAAGTGAGTCCCACCAAATGTCTTATTTTGTAATATGCGTAACGCATTGTGCAATGTGTTACGCATGTTGTGTTTTCATGCGATGCGCACAGGCCCGTATGATCAAAATGTAATGCGTGTCATATGTCATCGGAGATGCAAACGACATTTTGAGTCACTTTGCAGTTGTAAGTTTTGCCAAATTTGGCCCCGAACGACGAGTTTCCACTAATGGGCTCGTTTTGGGGCCCGCGATGCTATTTTGGCCCAAAAGTGGCATTCGGCATGCCAAAAGTCATGCTTCATGCAGGCATCAGTGAAAACATTTTCTATGTGCATAGAACACCCAAAATAGGCTAAGCTATGTGGTGGGCCTCACTAGTGCCCTCGGTGGGCCCCACAGCGTAATGGGTCCAAAAGGTGGTAAATAGCATGCCGAGTGCTTTGCCTTGAGTAAGGCAGCAAGTGGAATGTGTTTTGTGCATACGGAATACTCAGAATGGATTACAGTGGGTAGCGGGTCCCACTAATACCTGGTGGGCCCCACCGCATAGCAGGCCCGGATTATGGCATTCGGGATGCCACGAGATGTGCCTTGCGTAAGGCAGATGTAAAATGTATTCTGTAAGTACATAATACACAGAATAGGCCACTAGAGGTGGTGGGCCCCACCTGTGCACTATTCATGATGAATAGTGTCAAATGCCTAAAATGCAATATTTTGCATTTCGTGTGGTTTACCTCGCTTAGGCAACAATGAAGTGTGTTCTATATGTACAGAACACTCAGAATAGGGAAACGAGGGTGGCGGGTCCCGCCAGGCACCGTGGTGGGCCCCACCAGCTCTGATGTATCCTGTGCTTCAAAATACTCAGGAGAAGCTACAGATGCCTATGTGCATAATCAGGGTCGATGTCGAGAATTAATACCAAACTGAATTAACAGGAACCCGAAATTGCACAAATATGAAAAGTCAGGGTCAACAATATTATTCTTTTACTTCTTTCTTTTGTGTTATTTTCAAAGGTTTTGGATGATTTCAAATTTTAAAACATAAGTTTTTTTCCTCGATGGATCGAATGGATACAATTTTTATAGGTTTTAATTTAATTTTCAAGAATAATTATTAAAAAATGAATTTAATTTCATATTTTATGATAATATCATATAATTTTTTTGAGAAGATATTTGTAAAAGTGATAATTTTTTATAATAAATCTAACTTCAATTAATTTTTTAAAATTAAAGTAAATTTATATTAAATCTTGATGTTATTATTTTTTGTAAATATTTTTAAAGATTTTATTCTTTTTATAAAAATTTCTTTCATGTTTTATAAATTTAAAAAATTTCCTTTTTTTATATCGCTATACTTAAATTCTTGGGAGCAAACAAAACATGAAATTACACATAATTTTGATATAGTAAAAAGATTTGTTGTTTTGATTATTTCTTAAAACGCCTAGAATTTCTTTAGATTTGTAGAAAATAAAGTTTCAAAATTGGTTAGAAACATTTTCAATTTTCAAAAAATTGTTTCTAGATATAAATTTGGTTTAAAATATGAAAAGAAATGTTGATTATGATGTAATTATAAAGTAAAGAATGGCTTCAAAGAAACTCTTACAAATATTACAACACACATGTTATTTGTTTTTCTTTAAATACCTTATGAACCATTCTCAAGAACAATAACTCAATATCTAAGATTTGATCATTATGTTTTATTGATCATTATTTTTATAAAAAAAATATCATATATTTTAATAAATAAAAAAATTTCAATAAAAGTTTAAAATAAGTATAATATAGCTTTAATTTAAGTTATTTGAAAGTTATTAATAACTAAATTATAAATTTAAATGAATGAAACAACATATTTCACAATATTGTACATAAGAGATAAATTGGTAAATTTAATATAGATTTCATAAAAGATTAAGACCATGAATGTAAGTTTCTTAACTGAATAAACAGTAAGTTATGCGTTAAGTAAAGGTTTTAATTAGAGAATATTCAGCCAACTATATTTTTCTCTATTCATCAAAAACAAACCAACAAGATTTAACGAAAGCTTAACGTACGTTTGGTATATTGATTTATTATTATAATTAATATGACTAACCACATGTCCTCATTAAATCAATTAATAGGTAAAATTGATCATACATGATAATATTTATGGATAATATTTGCTTTCCTTTTATAGTTAAAGGGTTGACATTTCAATTAAAGTCAGCTTATGAACGTTTCCAACTAAAAACAGCAATCGGATTCCGACAAGAAACATTAAATTGACAGTGTATTAATTAATTTACTTAAATTCTTAGCAACCATGTCTGAATTTGAAGTAGAAGAGGACTTGTCCAACCTTTTTGGCCTATATATGTTTATTTGAAAAACAAATTCATAAGCACCAAGTGATTGTTCCATTAGGATAATAAGATTTTTTTATCAATAATTTCCTCATTAAATAAATTTTTTAAAAAAATTTTAATAATAAATTATATTAACAAATATTTTTTCTTAATATTAACCATTTTATCAAATGAAAAATTAAAAGAAAATGAAATAAGTATTATATTTATGTGTGTGTATATCTTTATTTTGAACTTTAAAGTCTTGAATTTGAATTATAAAAAAAAAAAAGATAAAAAGATTATCATGCATTGAACATTCAAATTATTTCAAAAATGAGGGTTGAATTTTAATTCAATTTTTTTATGACTTTACTTTTTAGTATCATGAATATTCAAAACAAAATATTCTAAAAATATTGACATTTTACGTTGGTAATATTTATTATGTCAAATGAGAGTTATTTTCATTAAACTTGTTATTTTAATATCAGCTCATTGAATTTCAATCTTTGTTTCAAACAAATATTAACTTTTAATTTTTAAACTTTGAATATTAATTTTATGTTACATAATGAAATGTCATACAAAGAATTATAAAAATTATTAACTTGAAAATTGAAATATAATATTTTGATGATATGATATTTTATTTATCAAATTATACTTTAAAAAATTTGAAAATACTTTTTAAATCTTAAGTTAATTAAAATTATTTTCAAACATAAATGGATTGAAAATCGTAAGAACTAGACATTCCAAATTTTACTTTTGAGTTTTATAAAATAGAGTATTGTATGAGTTACATTCTTTAAAATATTTCTTTTTAGTTAATAAAATTAATAGAGTACTCTTTTATACAGTAAATTAATATTTAAAAACATTAAAATAAAAATTAAAGCTCGATACTTTTATATAAAAATAATATATCATTTTTTATGATAATTAGCTTGTTGCAGAGTTTGTTTATTTAAAAGAATACTAACATAAATATAATTAAGAAAATTTGTTTCTAAAAATTTGTTTACAAGTTGAATTAAATTAGTGAAAATTTATTAATCGAGATGGATATGAAAATGGTACGAAAAAACTAAAAAAAAAAAAGGGTTGTATTGATAGTACTTTTAAGGGTGTAAATTGACTAACAACCTTTCTTCTTTTGTCTCGTTGTCCTTGCTTCGTCGAATCTTGTTGCTTAGAACTTGCTTTGCTGGTCCAAACTAACCTCACAATTATTATTGTTTTTCTTTGGAGTTTTGACAATTTAGATGTGACTTTTTTCTGAAAAAACGAAACCATTAATATGAATACTGTGGGATTCTTCTGAAATACCAGTCGCCGTTTTAGCCCTCTAAGAAAGAGTCGGCTGAGGAAACTCTTTCGTTGCGAACCTTATTTCACATGTGACTACAATCGAAATTCCACCTTCAATTTCTCTATATATTTTTTTAAATTTTGATCCTCTTTAATAGTTTAATTTAATGCAGCTTTAGTCAAATTTTTAAAATTATCTCAATCAATTCATTCGTATTTATTGTTGTTTATCTATTCTTATGTGTAATTATATGACACAAAATATCCATTTTTAATATGTATAATTTAAAATTATAAAATATGTATATTTTTGATAAATATAGATATTCAAAAATATATTATTTGATTTAAAGTATTTATAAATTTAATTAATATAAATAATACATAAGAAATGAAATATTTTTAAAATATTATTTTTTATATAATATTTTAAATTTCATTAAAATAAAATATTTATATCATATGATATCTTGAAATGAGTTGTTTATATTCTATATTTTGTTATTAACAATACAAAATTAGTAAGTACACACAATTATTTCCACGAAACGAGCGCTTCTTCTTATCCAAAAGAGCTTACACGCCACGTCAACTTACCAATAATATTACACGCAAGCATAAAAATACGGAAAAGAAAAAAGAATATATTATTTTTCAATTTCAATATAATTTGAAAATATTTCACTTTTGAATAGTGACTATATTATAAAAACATTCTTTTCATCTAGAACTATAGCAATAAAATTCATTGAATCGTATTAATTAATGAAAGCTAAATATGAAGCGTTAGAAATTTAAGAAAAGCATACTACTTGTCCAATGTGGCTTGCCACAACTGATATTGAAATGTCAATGAATTTTACAGGCTGGATTTTTTTATTAGAATTAATTACTTTGAATTATGCATACTTTGCCCACTAAAAGAATACATAATCAAATCACAAGTAGCAGCTACCAGACAATTATCATCCTTATAATCTATACAACAATCAACTCACCACCTATTTTTAATTCATATATTTTAAAATAATCTAGTTTATTTAGGATTACAATTTTAAGATTTCATTATTATTCTTAATGATTTTAAATTAAATCTTGTTTCATTTTGATAAATTTAATATAATTTGGGTTTAATTGTTAATTAGAATTTCAAATAATTACATTGATTAATTTTAACAATATATGAAAATATGGTCCGAGTTAAAAATAAAAATTTATTTTATCATACTGTATAGTTGATTAATCATTGTACTTTCTTGTATAAAAAAAATCTGATTTAATTAGGGGATCACGATTTTAACCTATTTTACTGGATATATATACATTCCGATTTGAATGAGTTAGACAATACCCATTTTACTTGATTTTTTGTTCGAATTTGGGTAATAATTTCTATATTCGTTTGGGAGAATTCAAATAATCCTTATATTTTAAGTTATATTACTTATTGATTAGTAGTATTTTAGAATTTATATTTCTTAAATTTAATTTTATGTAATTTAGTTGGATAATATTTTAAGGTTAATTAAAAATTAAAAATTAAAAAGATCAACAATCTGAGATGAAGTCATATCATGATGGGTGGGTGGATGCAAATTTTGAGAAACCTAATCCGAAATCAGAGAGTTTCCATCCTACATTTAATGGGATTACCCTCTGAGAAGGGCAGTTTGACCAATCACTTTGTTCCTTTTTATTTTGAATAAACGCTTACATCTCATGGACCACATGTAGATCATCATCAATGGCATGCATTGTAATTATTATTCATCTTAGATATTATCTTTTTCTGATCTTAAGTTACACCAAGAGTCGTCTTATAAATTTTATTAATTACTTTCATTTTAAATTAGATAAAATCTAAAGTTTTTCTAACATTACTAATTTTAAAAATGGTAATTTATTATATGAGATTCTGATATGGATTATTTCCAAAAGGGGGTTATTACTGTTAGTTAAATATCCAAACATACCAAGATCTATATCTATAGCCATGCTCCTATACTCTCTCTCCCTCTCCTTCTGAGTTTGCGTTTCCCCTCCTTTTCATTTCCCCCATCATCTCATCGTTTTTGCAGAGAAATACCAACCAAGCTAAAACCCAGAAAGCTGAGCTTCTCCTGTTATGCTAATTACTGACCCTAGATTCAACAAAAATCCTACGCAGAAATCAAATTGGTTCTCTCTCGCTCTCTTTTTTTTTTTTCGGTTTTTTCTTTTAAGAAAAGAAGTGGCTGTTTCGCTTTCTTCTCGTAGTGTAAAGCTTTTCTTTTTCAGGTTGGTTTTACTTTTTAAATCCATCGAAGAACGAGGAAGCAAATTTGAAGTTAAAGCAGACGTTAAATTACTTATAGCAGCTCAGGTACGAGTCATATAAGGATATATATTCATTGAATTAAGCTGATTAGCAAGAAAAGCAGATTTGCATGATGCAAAGAATTCTTGGTGGTTTTCAGCGATCCGAGAAGAGTAGAAAGAATGAGCCTGTTATACAATACTAGTTTCAAGCACCAAGAAGGAGAATTCAGAAAGAATCAAGAATATCTGGAATTGAATCACTATCATCACCACCAAGATCAACACCGGCATAACTCAGGCCTAACGCGTTACCGTTCTGCTCCTTGTTCGTTTCTTGATAATCTCCTTGATGTCACCACTAGCCATGGTGGCGGCGGCGGCAGTAGCGGCGATGAATCTGAACGACCTTCAAGCCCTGAGATAGATGCTATCTTATCAAGATTTATGTCAACCTGTAATGGTTCAGCAGATCCAAACTCTCAAAACATGGAAAAATATGGAGAGAGGACATCAGTGAAACTAGAAATGGAGGGTCCACAAAGGGTTTCTCAAAGTTTAGGATTGAACGTTGACAATTATATGGATAGCAGTTTCAACGTTATGAACTCCATGGCTGTGAAGAACTCTATGCAAGAAACAAAGATGTGTACGGTCCATGGATCATCGAATCTTTTTCGACAACACAGCTCACCAGCTGGACTTTTCTCCAATCTAGGCGTTGACACTGGTACTTCTTTATTTGCTTGTTCTTCCATATGCAAAGAATAGTTGTGTCTTGTTTGTTTTGCAGCAAAATAGGGGTTGGATACAAGAAATGTAGGAGGAATCTTTTCCTTTTTTTAATATTTCGTCAGGATTCCCTGCAATCTAGATTCTCTGGTAGTGAGGCATTTGATTTGTCAGAATCCTAATATATTAAGAAGAAGAGAATAAAGGAAATTTCTTTCCATTTTTTTCTTTTTTCACTGATGAATAGCTCCCAACAGGATTCACCATAACAAAAGATTCAGGCGGTTTTCGAGTTGGGAATTGCTTGGAAGGAGAATCAAATCCATCGAGTAGCAGGCTACAAAATCGTTCAAGCTTGTCATCAGGACAAAGGGTTATGCCTCAGATTGATGAAAATGGAGACGATAATCCTGGAGATATCAGTCCTGAAGGCAGAAATGGCAAGAGAAAGTACGTAAACTGTGCCGAGGATACCTGGGATGATTCCTCCCCAAATATGTTTTCTAGCTTTAACATATTTGAAAACCAGGTACAGGTCCACAGAATATACGCAAACTTATGCGTTCTAGTCTTATGTGTATACTTTTTCCCTATAAGATGCTAATGGTATTGTCAATCTCTATCAGAATGGACCTTCTGGAAATCCCCCAATTCAAATGACCCATCACTTGAGCTTGCCTAAGGCTGCCGCAGAAACGGCTACTGTACAGAAGTATCTGCAATTTCAACGTCCTCTTCCCTGCAAAATTCGAGCGAAAAGAGGCTTCGCCACTCATCCAAGAAGCATTGCTGAGAGGGTATGTCCTGAAGAAAAATATATTTATTGACCATCCTCGATTTGATCTATATATGAAAACAGTAACCAGTTCTACATAAATATTCTGCTCGTCTTAATTTTGAATTCGATTAACCCAACTGATTACTTTAGCTTCCAATCTGTCATATTGCAGGTAAGGAGAACACGAATAAGTGAAAGAATACGAAAATTGCAAGATCTTTTTCCAAATATTGAGAAGGTAGTTGGGAGCTCAGGGTGTCTAAATTAGGTTTGTTACTTTGATTTTGGCATGAAAGTAAATCCTATGCATCTTTTCTTGACAGCACACAAACACGGCAGATATGTTAGATTTGGTAGTCCAGTACATCAAAGACTTGCAGAAACAGGTCAAGGTAATATAAAACATATGCCAACTACTTTTACTGTTTTGATTCGAACTTCTAGCTAACCAGCAAAAGTTTCTTATTATTCCTATCGCTAATTATCGAAAATGCATAGCATTGATTTCGTTTCCACCATCTTATCTTACCTGCGCTTAATATGTATCATTTGGCAGACACTTAAAGACACCAAATCCAAGTGCACCTGCTCAAGTACACAGAAACTACATGCTCCTGCTTGATTTGTTGTTTCTGTCAGAATCTTATTCTTTTTTCATAGAAAAACTTGTCTTAGATATCCCATTCTGGGTGTTTTGATTGTTATTGTTGTTGTTATATGTGTTGTCCTTGCTGAGCTAGAATAGGTACAACTTCAGGTATACTGCTTACAGTTCCTGAAAAAATTGAAGCTCAATAAAATCTGGTTTATATAAGATTATGAATTCATTAATAATATGGTGATATAGATCTATTTTTATTAAATATTAAGTATTTATTGATTATTATTATTTATATATTAACAATTAATAATAATTACACATCAATTAATATATAATCAATAAATGTTTGATAATCAATGAAAATTAACATGTACCATTATATTATTTTTAGATTTATAATTTTATGTGATTAATCTTAACCATGCAAGAATTTTTCCTTTGTTTGTTGAATTTCTACGATTTATAAACCAAATAATTTATTCAAGAAATTTATAAACCAAATAAGATTATTATAATTATCTACAATTATATATAATTTCTTAAACATATAAGTTTAAGAAATTAATAAATGTGACTAAACCACATATATGATTTGTTTAAAATTATCCTTATTATTAAAATATTGAACTATTGTATTAAATAACATGTTTTACAGTTTATTACATAATTACATTTAAAAAATTATCTTTATAGAACATATAAAAATTGTAAAGCTCATTTAACTTATGGAATTTTGAAACATACATATTTCATTAAAGTGTACATTTTGATATAAATATATATTTGATAAATATAAATATTTAATAAATATATTATTTGACTTAAAATATATATAACATTAATAAAGATAAATATAACATAAAAATAAAAATGTTAAATTTCATAATTATTAAAAATATGATATCTCTAAAATATCACTTTCAAATTTTAAAAAAATAAATATTTAGATCATATGATATTTTATGAAATACATATAGTTTATTCTTAATTTTATATACTAAATAAAATGTATCATTAAATATATATATTTTATAAAGTATATCACTTTCATTCAATGAATTTCTTTTTTTCTTTTTTGTCAATACATGATACATGATGCTTGTTGATATGTTATTCCCATTGCAAAATACATTGTTCATTGATAGTTGATGTTCCTAAATATGATCAAAATATCCCTTAAATAAAACTTAAGATCTTATCGTAACGAAGGCAACATCAATAAATAATTACATGTTTTTGCAAATAAATTTAACACAAACTAAAAATGTAAAGTTACAAATATTAATTTTTTCATATAATTCATATAATTAGTCGAGAGGTATATCCATAACCTACACAATAGAAGATAATCCTTCTTTCATAAATAAGAAGAAATTCAAAAAACAACAACCCACATTATGTCGTAGTGGAAGCTTGAACCTAGACCTATTTAGGGAATTTGAACCTAAACTTTTTATTATTTTATTGATAAAAATTATATTTTTATCTAATGAGATGTTGGATTGAATATATTGATTATATTTTTATGCGATTAAACCAATGAATAAATATGATTTCGGTTGAGAAGTATAAAAGGTGAGTTTTATTGTTTTTGATTTTATCAAAATAAATGTGAGGATTTAAAGATAAATTGACATCGGCTCTTATTATTTTTGGTTTCTTCAAAATCATAAGTGCTCTAAATACAAAAACATAAAAAAATAATCTTAAATTTTTAAATTTAATGATCTCTTTTATTAAACTTTTTATTTTTATTTTGTTAAAAAGAGTTATTAAATGTTACTTTTGATAATATTAAGAACTTTTCTAACAAATAAATTTGGATTGGTAATGTCTCTCGAATTTGTTAAAGTAAAATACAAAAAATTCATGTGTCGCATCATATCTGAAAGTCCGCAGAAGTATGACATTACTGCAAGGTACACGTTATAGTCCTAGTGTTTTCAAAGCTCACATTCAAACCTTTACAATAACAATCAAACTCACAGTAATCAACTCTCAATTACAAGAATAATGCCTCAGCATTAATCACACACCAACCTAAGATTACAATATCAAAAGCTTAGGTTGTGAAAGAGAAAGAACAAGAGAGTTTTAATCATAATGCAAGTAAGATTAAGTATTTAACAAGATTACTTACTTGAGAAAGCTTATCTCAATAATCAAAAGGCTCTACATAGAGAATATAGATGTTAGAAATGCAATATCACTTTCAATCTATTGAATATATCTGTTAAAAAGCATTTAAAATATTTCTATAAATGCACGTACGATCGTACTGCTTGTGAAAACATAATTCAAATTTAGATCGAATGGTTGGTACGCCCGTACCATAAAGTTGGTATGCCCGTATTGAGCTCTCGGTAAGTTTATTCAACAATACATAAAATATGGTATGGCCATACCAAAACTAATATGCTCATACCGTATACAAAAATGTAAACAGGCTTGGTATGGTCAACCATATGCCCGTACCACTCAAAATACCAATGTGGTACGCCCATACCAACATCAAAATCAACATTTTAAATTCAAATTAACTTAAATTAATTTGGTAAAATACATACATCAAAATCTTGAGGCTAATATTCTCCCCTTTTTGATGTTGACAATCAATTTAAGTTTAATTTACAAAATTATACAGAAATTATCAATTTTGAAGAACTCCCCCTTTATTTTAGAATTAATGCAAATAATTACCAATAATCAATCAATCATAAAGGGAAATAACATAGATGATCAAATATCATATATCATGAAATGAAATGAATACATTAAATCAAATACATAAAGAAAAGTCAAATATCTCTAGACATCTAAACTATCTATCTAAACATATCTCCCCCTTTGTCAATATTAAAAAAAAATCACTGAGGACTAGGAGGAGGGATAAATGGATCTAACAATGTAGTAATGAACTGTAAGGTGGCAAAGGTAGTCATCTAAAAATTTGGAAACTCAGTAAGGTGCTGATTTAGATGCTGGTCAATAGAGTCAAAGCGTTGATCAAAACTATCAAAGCGTCACTCAAAACCATCAAGTCGAGTGTTGAGCATGGTAAACTATTGTGCAATCAGATCAATAATAGAGGAAGGAGCAGCAGCAGCAGGATTAACAGTAGCAGTGGGATCAGCAGTAGCAGTGGAAGGAGCAGCATGATCAGGAATAGCAATGCCAGAAGTATATCCTCCCTCGGACTGTCTCAGGCATTTGTGGTTCAGGGCCACCTGTCATCTGGCATCATCGCGAGGGGAATCAGTGGGGACACAAAGCTCTACAGGAGTGTCCTCTGGTATAAGCACCTGCATATGCCTACAAAACTCTATAGCTCTGCGTCCGTACAGAGCAATTGTATCATTGAGAAGTCCTAATGTCAATAAATGCTCCAATCGCCTCTTGATGTACTCTGAGTGAATGGAGTACGCATGATCACTGTCACGTTCACTAAGCATGGAGTGCTCAATGAATGACATATCCAAATTGGGACCATAAGGTCCAAGGGTAGGAGAATTAGCTGAGAAGGCTTTAAGATGATGATAGATATAGTGGATAACAGGACCAAAAAGAATGGCCCTGCTTGGCTATTTCTGTATGCTAACTTCATGAAATGAAGTCTGAAGCTAGCGGCTAGATTGAATAGGCTCGCTCGTGACCATAGAATAAAGAAAAATTAGGTCAGTGCCTATGACAGTGTCATTCGACTCTAATCTCCAGAAGATAAGACAGGTGATCAGGTGATGATAGTAACAGAGGGTTGGAAATTTCAGACAGGAGGCTTTTAGCCTTGAAGGATGGAAAGGAGTATCGAGTGCGATCTCCCTCTAGAAAGTGTTATGGTCAAAAATCGCTAAGTTGGCATTCGTAATGCCCTTAGTAAAAAAGTCAAAAATAGAATCAAACTTAGAATTAATGAGTGTAAAGTTTACAAAAAAGTTTGAAAGAGCAATTATATGACATATCGAGTGTAAACATCTGTAAAAACTCAAATATGATAGATTGAATAAAGTGATTATCTAGAAAAGTAAAATTGGATCAGTTGATGTTAGTTAAAAAATGTCTAACATCAATCGTAAGTTTGACGTGTCGAAGAGTCGATACACATGCAAAACGAGAGTGAGAGAAAATCTTCTCACTCAAAATAGTTTGACGAAGAGCTAAAGAAGGAGTATTAGCTCGAGGACCCTTTGTCTGGGGTATAGTGCATTTGACTCTACCTCGACCCTGAGACAACAAGCCACCATGAGAATCTTAAGCATACATTTTAAAAAAATTTAAAAATTTTGATAGAAATTTGACAAAAATTTGAAAATCCATAAATTTGCAAACACAATGAAATTCAGCCAAATTTGACATGCAATACAATATGACATTTTGGAACAAATAACTTTAAAGAACCTAAGTAAAAAAATGATTAAGAATAGTAAAAAATCATAAAATATAAAGTATTCAAAAATGCATGAAAAATCAAGAAAAATTGAGTGAAAACCTAAGATTTTGGGCTCTATAGATCAAAAATCAAGAGTAGAGGAGTGGAGAATATGATTTCAAGTTGATTAGAACTGGTTTGAGGTGATTTGGTTGAGATTTAAGAGAGAAATCAATGAAAAATAGATGAATAGTGAATGGCGATTAATAAAAAAATTAGGTTAAAATTAAGATTTTGAGTCGCGTATAGGCATACCGATTATCGTACGGCCGTACCGGCTCATGAAATTTCAAAATTTTAAGAGAAGTTCATCATGTACGAGAATACCCCATTGCGTACGGTCATACCAATCTTATGCCTTAGACACGTACAGGCGTATACACTTTATTGTATGGCCGTACCATCACTTCGACAGAAATTAGCATTTTTGAGAAATAAGTCGTACAGGCATACACCCAAGGTCGTACGACCATACAAAGCATTCGATAGAATTTAGAATTTGAGTTTTAAGATCCATATGGGCATACCAAATCCAGTACAACCGTACGGTGACTAAAAATCAGAAATTTTAAAGGATTTTTGAGATTTTTCTAAAATCCCAGAGTCCACCATACATTCCTACTTCAAAAATGATCCATCTATCATCCCTAACTCATGTTTAATGAAGTTTAAACGTTCTTTACATAAGGGTTTTATCAGAATATCTACAAGTTGGTGAGTTGTATCAATAAATTTTAATACAACTTTCCCTTTTTGCACGTTATCACGTAAGAAATGATGTCTAATATCTATATGCTTACTCCTAGAATGTTGTATAGGATTCTTAGATAGATTTATGACACTAGTATTATCACATTTGATAGATGTACATGACACACAAACATTGTAGTCTCTTAATTGTTGTAAAATCCATAACACTTATACACAACAATAACCAACAAAAATATACTCAGCTTCAGCAGTAGATAATGAAACACAATTTTATTTCTTGCTAAACCAAGAAACCAAACAATTTCCTAAGAAATGATATGTTCCAGATGTACTTTTCCTATCTAATACATTTCCAGCAAAGTTTACATCAGAAAAAACAATCAAATCAAATGAAACACTTTTAGGATACCACAAGCCACAATGTATAGTACCGATCAAGTATTTGAAAATCCTTTTCACTGCACTCAAATGAGATTCCTTAGATGATGCTTGAAAACAAGCATACATACATACAATAAACATAATATCCAGCCTAGAAGTAGTTAAATAGAGCAAACTACCTATCATGCATTTATACTTCTTTTGATCTACTTGTTTGCCACTTTCATCCAATGAAAGCTTGGTTGTAGTACTCATAGGCATTTTGCTTGCTTCAGCATCATCCAATCCAAATTTTTTCAACATTTCTTAAGTGTACTTGACTTTATCACATCCTAACTTACATAGTATCTTTATCACGTCTTCTGGCTGCATAACATACTCCCGTAGAATGATTACCAATTTTCCATCAAGAAAATCAATGATCATCCAACAAGGGATTCCATACATTCATAAATAGTGTAGAATTTTTTTTAATGTTAATTCATTTTAATGGTCCATGGTTCAATCAAACATTCATTATTTAATACATACCATTTTTAGTGTCATAATTATACACACATTATTACAAGTTTATAATATATCAATATTCGATGTACTGCCAAAGTGCTTTTATAAAACCTTGCACGATTATTACTTAT
>CANYBF012751164.1:0-39734 GCA_948192965.1 Dalechampia spathulata | reverse complement strand
AAGACTCAAACCGTGAATCATTTGATACTAACGCCACACCCGAGTACCAACTGGGCTATATCCGTACGGGTACCAGAGTTTTCTGTCTTATTTTGCTTTTAATGCATGTTGCTTAGCTGACACGGAAAGTAGTTATTGCTATTGTCAGTAACATGTACCACAGGATTGTCGCCAGTTAGGTGACATGTGAGATTATTTTACTATGCTCATTTTTTAATGCGCCATTTATCGTTTATGGTCGACACCTCTACTGTGGGAAGCTTGGTGATTGGTGATAAGCACCCTCATTTATAAAATTTTGTGGGTCTTCTTCGAGTAATTAAAGCTGTACTAGATGAGATATCTAGATTATAAGAAGTTACTTTTACAATCGCTTTCTAGAATGCTATATTCAATGAATAAACCTTTTTGTGATCCTAACCATATAACAATTAATGAGACACAGTAAATGGCATGGGAAGATTTTGTCGTCAACTAATGGAAAACCTTATGCCGTTGCAGTTGAATGATAGCTTATGTTTCTGATTGGTATTGTTAGTTTCTGAACGATAGGTTTTCTGGTTTAAATGGGTACTCTTCAAGGTTGTTTGCAGAATAAACAACGAGCTCTGCTAGGTTGATTGACCCAATTGCTTTTCTTGGTCAAGGGCTTTACACAGATGGGTGACTTCATATCTGCAATTTATTACATTGGTGCTAATGTGTTTTTTTGAAAGTGAAGGTTTCTTTGGGCAACAATTATGTCTTAGATGTTGCTTTTGACGATTACGAGATGTTCTCTTAACTCTGCTGGTTCGTGTTTGGATGGTGCAGCCTACTGTGTTGTCGCAGCTGAATCTGCTGGCAGACAGATTCCAATTGCCTTTCTAGAGCGTGTCAAGGAGGACTTCGATAAGAGATATGGTGGAGGGAAAGCTGCAACTGCTCAAGCCAATGGGCTGAACAGAGAGTTTGGGTATGGATTTACATCGTATTGTCATAATTCACATTGATGGACTTGCATTTTCTTCGTCATGCATATTTTTCTCATCCGCCTATGTTTTAGCTCCAAGATCAAGGAGCACATGCAGTATTGTGCGGATCATCCCGAGGAGATTAGCAGGCTTGCACAAGTGAAGAATCAGGTTTCTGAAGTTAAGGGTGTGATGATTGAAAATATCGAGAAGGTACTGAGCGGCTACCGCTATGTTTCTTGCGTTTAACATTGTTGGCTGTTAAAAGAACCGGGTTATTCTGGCGCGTGTTTCCAAATAAACTTGTAATTAATATACATGAACGTCATTATGAACTCTGATCATAATGACCATTATAGCTTGAAGAATTGTCAAGAAGATTGTCTTTTCTGTAGGTTCTTGACCGTGGTGAAAAGATTGAGCTGCTGGTGGATAAAACTGAGAATCTTCGTTCGCAGGTTAGTCTGTATCCTTTCATCAATCCGACGATTGCCATTCATTTTTCTTCTTCTTTTATCGACTAATATGATTTGTTTGAACTGTTATAACATTACAGGCACAAGATTTCAAACAAGAAGGAACCAAGATGAAAAGGAAGATGTGGTTTCAGAATATGAAGATGAAGTTGATTGTTTTGGCCATTGTCATAGCCTTGATTCTTATCATAATTTTTTCCATTTGTCACGGCTTCAAATGCTAATTCCCCTCGACCTTTTTTCGATCCGCTCACATGAAAAATTTACTGCATCCTCTCGCCAAAGTAATCCACCATTTTTTCTGATGATCTATCCTGAAAATTTCTATCTATGGGGTCTTTTATGTTGCACCTTCAACCTTTACCCTTCAGGTTATCCTTTTACGGATTTGGGAAGGTTTTCTTTTTTTGATTTGGTTGTATAGGTTATATATATAATGAACTCCTCGTAGATGTTTTCTTCTTTTTCTTTGCACTTGTGATATTTGTTTAAGATGGAATGGAGGAATTACTCTACCCTGCGGTTTAGATCGTCTTTTTCTGTCCGGTATTGGTGCATCCTATCGTAATAATATATACCTATGACTTCTGGAACTTGTAACTCCAATGCCATCAACAATAAAAAGCATATAATACCGCCCACGAATTGCGATAAAAGCAAAATAATCACCGACTACACGCGACCGGACCAGCCCACAGGGAGTCTCTTCGCTCCACATATTGCCACGTCTTACCTTACCAATACCCTCCACAACCTTTCCCCTCTATTTTTAAAAAATATTATTATATAAAAATTAAATAAGGAAAAAACCTGCCAAACATCACGCATCTCACACACACATTCTCTCTCTCCTCTCCTCAACTAACTGCCACTTCAAAGCTCACTCTCTTTCTCTCTCCGGTTCCGCTATGGAGGCGGCCCCTCAGCTCGTCTACGGCGGAATCGAGCCTCTCCGCAGCCGTGTAACTTTACCTGGAAGAATCACTGTTCGTAAACGAGTTAACCGAGTTTCCGCTGTTGCAACCGAGCCGAAACCTGCTCAAGCCGGACAGTCTAAAGCATCCTCTTCAACTGATAAAGGTAATGGATCGTCTCGCTCAACTCCTTCTTCCAAGGCTGTTAACGGAGTTTCATCGAGATCATCGCCTCCGTTGAAACCAATCAATGGAACACCAGCTTCTTCAGTAAGTTAGTTTGTTTTTTTCCCTTTTCGAATCGAATTATTTGTTATTAACTGATTTAGTGATTTGAATGACGTGGCAGAGGCTTGGAGAGGTATCGCAGGAAATAAAAAGAGTGAGGGCGCAGATGGAAGAAAATGAACAGTTGGCTATACTCATGAGAGGATTGCGTGGTCAAAATTTAAGAGATTCTCAGTTTGCTGATGATAACATTAAGCTTCGCTTAGTGGAGGTGATGATTTTTTTTAATGAATTTATTAATTTAGTTATGATAAGCTTAATTTAAATGTTTTTCAATTCAATTCTCGTGATTTGAAACGTTTTGAAAGGCATCTGAAATCTTGATTTCGTTCATTTCAAAGTGCGGCTTTCCTTTTCTTTCTTTCTTTTCTGCTCTTCTTCTTTCTTTCCCCTCCTTTGAAGTTGTAAGAATTAAATTCTAGCAGCTATTGTCATTCCAAACGTGGGAGTTGACTAGCTAGAGTAGCGTTTCTTTGAATTTCACGAAGAATCTGATGGAAATTTGTTCGAGAGTAAATAATTTGGGCTTTTATGGACAATGCAGGTAAATGATTTCATATGTTTGTTGTGATTTCGTTGCAGGTCGATGAGACCAGTGAATTTTTACCGTTAGTGTATGATCCTGCTAGCATTGCATCTTACTGGGGAAAAAGACCGCGTGCTGTTGCGACAAGAATTGTACAGTTACTATCTGTTGCTGGGGGTTTTCTTTCTCGCATTGCTTGGGACATTGTAAACAAGAAGGTTAAAGAGGTGAATCTTTTTTGCCCTTTGCTTTTTATTTTTTCCCCATAATGTGCTAGTGTTTGATGGTTTCTCTGTGGTTTATTAGAAAATGAATGTAAAATTGGTTTACAATTTTCTAGTTGTTCATTTCCTACTACAACAGGTGTATATACCGGTTTTTCCAATTGTCCCTCCTCCTGCTTGTTCTTCAACTTGCACCAGCTATTTCTTTGTTAATTAATTAATTTATTTTTGTCTATTTTCATAATCAGAATGAAGTTACTAGAGCCATTGAATTGAGGGAAATTGTAACCTCTTTGGGTCCAGCATATATAAAACTTGGTCAGGCATTGAGCATTCGACCGGATATACTGTCACCTGTTGCAATGATTGAGCTGCAAAAGCTTTGTGATAAGGTAAACTTGCAGCACATCCTTCTTACATTTTTTAGGAAATTTACGTTGACTATGCTAACGCAATAAGTAAGGTTGGCCTTCATTCAAACTTTTTGCTTTGCTGACACGACAATGACATTGAATAATATGCTGCAGTTTTCAGTGTAACTTTTTATCTTGCCTTATTTACAGTTTAAGTTGTTTTTCCTATATAGATTTCCTTTTTTTTTAGGAAGTGGTTGCATAAGTCAGTAGACACTTTTTTAGGGATGGGGTATCAATTCCAGTAACAACATTAGCATTCTTAGCAAGGTACGATGGTGATTTTTGTACTATCTTATATAACAACTTACTTTTTCTGAACACTTGAAAACCAGACAAAATGTGTAAAAACCCGAGAAAAAGTGGCTCGCCTAACCTGCCAACAATTATTAATCCATTAAGCAAGGCAAAGGTGTTTAAAGCGCTTTGCTACCCTGGCTAGTATAAAATGTACCGTTGACCCTAGCCCTCAGAGAGGATAAAGAGTAGAGTTGTTTTGCCTTTGACCCATTAGCATGAAGAGTCTGTTCCCACGTAACTTCAAAAAGTGGAATTCTTACTCAAAGACCGAACTGGGAATAGAAGAAGAAGCCTCTAATTACCCAGATCAGTTTCAAACTAGACTCTTGTATGAAGAAACCAACCCATTCTTACTTTTATAGGTTTCCCAACAATTGAGATTGTAACATCTAGCTCTTTCGAGATAAGGATGATTGTGCCATGACACCAAACATAATATTTTTACATCTAGTTTGAAAACAAAGTACATGAAAAGTTGAGGATGTTTTAAAGATGCAGCTGAAAATGATAATGATAGTGTGTAAAAAGTCCAATATAGATGTCGGGGAGGATTAGTTTCATGGTATAATTTGAGTCTATGGTAATCTTAATTCAATATGTTCAAGGATAGGCTCTGCTTTTTGATTATATTTTTAATGGTGCTGTTCACTTTCTGGTACCTGCTGCCAAAATCTATGTCATTTAGATAAAGTTTACCTGCAGTTCACTTTCTGATACGTTCCTCATTACATCTGCCTTGACCAGTTTATGTGCTCATTTCCCCCGGTCATCTAGCATGTACTCTTGCCTCCTCCATAGAGCTTCCTTGATTGTTTATTTGTTCAATAAGCTGATTATCTCTATGGGTTGGAGTATTTCCTGGTTGACATGGCATCTGTTCTTTTAAAAATTCTTTCTCAAAGAAAGTGATAATTAAGTTTGAAAGGTTACCTATATACATGTGAACAAACGTTCATATTGTTCGAGAGATGATTATTTTCTGAAATGTTTGAGCATTCACACACATGTTTTTTGGAAAAATAAAATTTTCACATGATCATTAGTATGGGTAATGTTGCTTTGTCTTGTCAATATCCAATGGAGTTCAGGTTACCCCGTGGCTGATTCTCTTTATTTGGTGATGTATGAAGGTTCCTTCATTTCCAGATGATGTAGCTATGGCTCTTATTGAGGAGGAGCTTGGTCGGCCATGGCATGAAATGTATTCTGAGCTTTCTTCTTCTCCCATTGCTGCTGGTAGTTCTGATGTTCTAGAACTACTTTTGTTAGTTTCTAAAGTTAAGTATTCCATTGAATTTATCCCTTTTCAAAAATATTTACTTTTCTTGTGGTATTTTTATGGCAGCATCTCTTGGACAGGTATACAAGGGTCGCTTGAAAGAAAATGGAGATTTGGTAGCCGTCAAAGTACAGAGGCCTTTTGTTCTTGAAACTGTAACAGTTGATCTGTTCATTATACGGAATTTGGGTTTGTTTCTCCGTAAATTTCCTTCGGTAATGTTCATTTCCAACCCGATGCCGTGCTTCGTTTTTTGGGGCATTTTTGTTTTCTATACTTGAAATAATAATGTTCTGACTACTTGCCTCTGTTCACTTTCCATTCTCTAGATCTCTGTGGATGTTGTTGGATTGGTTGATGAATGGGCAGCTCGTTTCTTTGAGGAACTTGATTATGTTAATGAAGGTGAGAATGGAACCATGTTTGCTGAAATGATGAGGAAAGACCTTCCACAGGTGAGATTTTTCTATTGCATCGTCTCATGATTAGGTTCCTTTTATTTTTTATTTTTGTTTTCTGCTATTTTTCTTCCAAATTAATACTTATATCCTTCTTTGCCTTTAGGGTTTTGAATGACATGCTGGAACTATGAAACATAGATTTTGCACCTCTGCATGAGTGAATTATTACTTTTCTACTGTCATGGCAAGGATAAAGTGCAAGTTCTTATGTACTCATGGTATAGCCATCATAACATTGTCATGTTAGGCTGTGAAATAATATGTGGGTTGAAGGAGTGTGGGTTGAATCTGTGGTTTCTCTTTATCTTTAACATAAATAAAATTCTAATTAGACATGTGCAAAGTTGTAAAATATTGGTCTTCTGAATGAACTATTATAATATCTATGATTCATAAAAACATTTAAATGTCTATATATGGAGTTACCAGATACTGTATTCTAGGACACTTGATTGTATGTGATGCCGCTGATGTTGCTGCAACCAACCTTAGATCGTCTTTGTTGTGTGTGAAACTATATAATTCTAACCCTTTTTTCTTTCTTGGAAATTTCTCTTCTTAACTTTTCTTATGTGAGTGATGCTACAAATTACCATAATTATTTTGTTTCAGGTTGTTATACCAAAGACCTATGAGAAGTATACTTCGAGAAAGGTCCTTACTACACAATGGATTGATGGAGAAAAACTCTCGCAAAGTACAGAAAGTGATGTCGGAGAATTGGTTAATGTGGGGGTCATATGCTACTTGAAACAGGTAATATATGCCCCTGAAGTACTTAATTAGGTTCAGGCATCAAGTTGTTATCCTTGATGTGAAGTAAATGTTTTATTTTCTCCGCATGTTAGCTAAATTTTGGTCTATGAATTTTCATGGACATTAGCATGCAAAAGAAAAGTTTGTTATCGTGGTTGCTTAACTCTGTGTTTTATGGATCTTTACGTTGGTTCTTGGTAGAATTTATGCATTGCAAGAACTGGTGTATAGAAAAATGTCGATTTAAGAGCAGTAGTTCAATTTGCTTTCTATCATCTATTCCCAACTGTTGCAAATGATAATCAGTAGTTGTACCATGTCAGATATTTTTTTTTTCCAGTAGAAGAATTAGCACTTGCAAGTATCTGAATATGGCCTCACCATTGACTTATTATTATTTATTTATTCATGTCAAAACTCTCAACATTGATATATTATTAGTTAAACTAGCCTGTACGTCATATGTCATCTAACATTCCAAATCTCTATTACAGTTGCTGGATACTGGATTTTTCCATGCTGATCCACATCCTGGAAACCTGATACGCACACCGGATGGGAAGCTATCTATACTCGACTTTGGTAACTATCTACTTATCAGTTTATATGGTGATCAGTCCAGTCTGGTTCTATGATTCAATTAGTCAAAGCTATTCTGATGCTGTAAGATTATGTTAAGAGCTGCATTTTACATGATAAGGAAAAATATTCATTTTCTGGGATCCATTTTGACTAAAAGAGATTCGATATGTTTTACTAGACTACAGTCATACCTTTTCTTAACCTAAAGGTCTTATCCTGTTCTTGTCATGTCGACACTAAGGATTGGAATGTTTGTTCTTCCTTGCCATGAAAAAGATCCATTTATTCTGGACTCCTGCTATTGTTACAGGTCTGGTCACAAAATTAACTGATGATCAGAAATATGGAATGATCGAAGCAATTGCCCACCTCATACATCGAGATTATGGGGCTATTGTCAAGGATTTTGTCAAACTTGGTTTCATTCCCGAGGGGGTTAATTTGGATCCTATATTGCCAGTTCTGGCTAAGGTTTTTGATCAAGCTCTTGAAGGTGGAGGGGCCAAGAATATTAACTTCCAGGAGCTAGCTTCTGATCTGGCGCAAATAACATTTGATTATCCATTTAGGATACCTCCTTATTTTGCTCTCATAATTAGGGCAATTGGTGTGCTGGAAGGTATAGCCTTAGTGGGGAATCCAGACTTTGCTATTGTTGATGAAGCCTATCCCTATATTGCACAGGTATAATTGTAGTGGCAGTAAATGATACACTTTCCAACATTCTTTTTAAATTCCTTATTGTAATGATTTCTATAGGCATTCTGATGCTAATATATTTATAATTTTGTTAGATAATTCAAATTCTGGAAGCCCCTTTGGGGTCCTCTGATCGCTTTTCATATCAAATGCTTTACCTGAAACTTCAAAATCATGTCATTTGACTTCATACAGATTGACTACACTGAGTCTCAAATATCATCTTTCTTTCTCCATAGTGGTTTGACTAGATGTTTTAATTTCTTTCTATTTTCAGAGGCTTCTCACCGATGAGTCTCCTCGTCTAAGGGATGCTTTACGATATACAATTTACGGGAAATCTGGGGTTTTT
This sequence comes from Dalechampia spathulata, assembly GCA_948192965.1. Classification (NCBI taxonomy): domain Eukaryota; kingdom Viridiplantae; phylum Streptophyta; class Magnoliopsida; order Malpighiales; family Euphorbiaceae; genus Dalechampia; species Dalechampia spathulata. The sequence continues at coordinate 31,511 of CANYBF012751164.1, read as the reverse complement.
GATGCCGAACGATTCATCGATGTCATGCAAGCATTTGAGAATTTCATCACAGCCGCGAAAAGTGGAGGTGGAGAAAATTTAAATGGGGATATGGCCGAGCTCGGCTTATTGCAAAGTCAAACAGGTTATAACTTCCCTGGTTTTGCACTAACTACGTATCAGCCAGCACAGCAAGTCCAGACAAGGGCAGCCTTAGCATTTCTGCTTTCTGATAAAGGAAATTTTTTTCGAGAATTTCTTCTCGATGAGGTATCTTGATCAGCAGCATTTTCTCCTAAATTTTCATAATGTTTGAGGTTAAATTAAATAAGTTAAGCCAAGTTGAATTTAACTAGCTTGAACTTGACTTAGCTATTATAAGTTGAGCTCAAATCGAACTTATTAAATTTTTCAATTTTTCAAATATTATAGCTTTAAACAAACTTAATAAATATAATTATAATTAAATTATTAATTATTTTACTTAAACAAGCAAAAGATTTATATGTAAAATTATAGTATATCATAACAATATATTATTTTACGTTGATTATTAAATTTAAATATATATATTTTTATATTTATGTAACTATAAATATATAAATTATATATCTAAAATTAAAATATCATTACTTAAATTAACAGGTTAACTTACAAATCTAGACCAATTAGATATTCTCTAATTTAATGTTAACTCATTTGTTAAATATGTTTCATCTAATTAAATTTTGAGTAGATGACCAACAGTTTGGCTAATTTACATTCCTAGGTTTGATATATGCTTGCGTTCTCAAAATGTCAAAATCACTAATTCTCTGATGCAGATTGTAAAGGGGATTGATGCTGTTACAAGGGAACAACTGGTACAAATATTGGCAATCCTTGGAGTTAGAAATGCGCCCCCAGTTTTCAGCATGGTACCTGGACCCTTCAAGCCTGCAGCCCTTCTACCAACAATAACCGAAGAAGACAAGGTTATCTTGAACAATGTTCAAAAAATCGTCGAGTTCTTAACCGCAGGTAGTTCAATATCAAGGTCATCAAATCAGGTAACCGAATCTCCAATTGCTTTAAACTTCTGATCTATCCGTTTCGTCATGAAACATGTATCTTTATCAATGATTCGTTTATTCTGGAATTCAACAGGACCTGAATGTTGCCCGGATCGTCCAAGAACTTCTGCCTATTTTGCCAGGGATTTCAGCCAAAGTTTTACCGGATGTACTCTCACGGCTTTCCTCTCGAGTGGCGGCTCGCATCATCAGGGATGCATTTTTGTAGATGTAACATCTATTTCTGGTATGAACCCACACCTCTTCCTTCCTTACTGATTAATGCCTCAAATTGTATACATGTCTGTTTATAAATATTACAACTTATCGGTGTATCCCTTGTTCCAAATTAATGAAGCTACTGCCTTAAGCAAGGGCTTATAATGGAAAAAAACAAAAAAAAAGAACAAACCCCTAACTTTGTGTGTGTATATATTATTATTATTATTATTATTAGAATTTTGTTATAATTAACCGATCACATTAGAATCTTGTAAACTGAAATCTACCTATTAATCAAATCCAATTTTTTTTGGTTTGATTCAATTAACATTTAATTTACTAAAACTTATAATATTTTTGGAAAAAGAAAATTTCATTATAAAATTATAAACCTAACTTTTATTAATTATTGTCTAGTTAATTTGAAAGATAATGCTTTTAAATTTAGATTATTCAAGTAAATTTATTATTATATATTTTTAAAAAGTAATTTTATTTGAAATTTATCAATCAAATTGATTAATCCAATAATATGAAATTTTTAAACATGATCAAACCGAATAGTTTCTAATCAATCAGGCGAACCAAATTTTCAATCAACAAGGGATGATTATGTCATCATTTGCTCGCCTGCGATTGGGCAGAGCATTCGTCTCCGATCTGTTCCACCAAGCCCGGAAGAAATGCCCATTCCATATGAATTTACGCCCCCTTTTAAGCTAGGGCAATTTTGCAACATGTTTTTGAGAAAATCGCATTCTATTAAAAGAATTCTACCAAAAATCAAACCTGAAGGGCATAAACGTCTTTGTCACTAAGTCCCATTGAATATTCATCTTAGACAGTTGGTATCTTCTGCCAAAACTTTGAAGTAAGTTTATATTTTTCATATATGAATTAAATTAATAAATATATAAATTATTTTTTATTTATATTATATTAATTAATTTGATAAAAATGTGCATTATAAATCAGATAAATGTTATGTTATATTGACACCAGCCGTGTTGACAGTTTTTTTCTTGAAGAAAAGAAACACAGCTTCCCAGAGCCAACGTGTCTAGGTGTTATAAGCTCAACCGAATAAACAAGTTATGTTGGGGAAAAAAATCACTAAATTTTCGAGGTCTTTTCACTATAAAATCACGTCAAGTTTGCGGAACAAAATTCTCTTCACATGTTGATGTTATTCACATAAAACTTCCTTTTCATTGATAGGTTTCCTTTTCATTTATATTCTTATATCATGCTTTTAAATGTATCATATTTTTCTTATTTACCAGAAAAGAAATAAAAGAAAAAAAAAACATTTTGTATAACAAATAACATGTCATAATTTTTACTTTTAATCGCAGAAACTATAGTAAAATGTGGTGCGACTACAACCAGTGAGAATATTTTTAAAAACTTTTTCTTTTTTCAGTTTTAAATCCGTAGACTAGTGAAAGGATAAGCTGCCGTACACGAAGGAGAAACATTTAAAGAGCAATTTGGCGCAGGCAAAGTAAAATAGTAAAGCAGCCTACCAGCATAACGTTGGATAAAGGGCAGACAAATCAGTGTCATTACCAAAAGACATGCCACAAATGCCAAAATGAACATGCAAGCTTGCATTTGCTTCCAAATTTCTTTCTACCCTGGCAAATATAAAAGGTACAGGGTTCGCACCTGCTTGGGTGTAAAATGCTCCGGAACGTTAATGTCGGATGCCCGGGCTTCTGTAAGTTATTCCCTTCCTTAACTGGCATCATATAAACCTATCGGTTGATTTCTGATATTGAACTACCAGGGTCTGCCCGGGTCAGCCCAACCTGATCTACACACTATGCCCCACATGAGATGATAAATTAATACAGAAGAATTATTCAACTGACATCAACATCTACACTAGGATTCAGTTGACTTGACACCATTACAGTATATCTACTGAGAATATAGAAAATAAAAAGCAGAAGGCATGGCCAATTTGCATTCAAAAATGCATAGTCTGTTATTGATGTTCCAGAATGCTGGAGTAACAGAAGTGTGCCTGTGATTTACCTTTGAAATGATTGCTTGCATATTTGGGTCGAACTATAGCAGTACGAGGAATGAAGAACTGAAGTTCATTTGAGCAAAATCAGGTTATGGATGACTTGCAAACAGGGCATGACGTTTTTCTGCGGAGCCATGGATCGATACACTGCCGAAACAAAATGGAAAACAAAAAAGTCAAACAACTGTTGTGAAAATCAAATGAAATTGATTCTTGAAATGCAAAAATTCTCACATCTTTGTGAAATTTGTGCAAGCATGGGAGATGACGGATGGTCTCTCCCCTGGTCGGTGATTCTAGACAGATTGCACAAGTTTCTTCAAAATTATCAATCTGAAAAAAAAAAAAAAAAGAACATTTATCAAATAAATGTGCGGAGAAAAGAACTTGGGGCAAGTAAAGCTTTCTCCACTTGAAACCTAGGGAATTATATGAATGCAATTGCAAGTGTATCCATATTCAATTTACCTGCACTACTGACTCTGGCAAACTGTTAATTCGATCAACTGATGCACCATGTTCATGATTGTTCTCATCAAGAGCCAACAACATTTCATAATCATTTCTGCATAAAGACAAAATTGAAGGTGCATGAGATATCTTCTACATGAACGACGGGATTTTAGTAAAGGAAGACGGGAAGAGAGAGATTATGAGAATATGACTAAGTCCAAAAAGGAACCTATGCCAAGGGACGGTGATAAACTAGGATCTGAGATATGAATTTTCTACTCAATGCACATCATATGTATGGTTCTGAACATGCTAATTGGCAGGCACTAATATTACGACACTTATTTTGCAGACTAACTTATGGACATATTTCATCAAGTAGACATGCTTCAATTTGCATATTTGCAGATTGGAGTTACCATAGAGCGATATGAATTTAAGTGGAAGGTGGTGTCTTCCATACTAATACATCTGATGATTATATATATATATATATATATGTGGAAGCAGAGAGTAAAAACAGAAGAAAATATTACTCATTGAAATCACGCTGAAGTTGAAGGATGCTATTATCTGCCATGCTCATCTCTTCCAATGCTTCCAATAAATCTAGTCTCTGAATCGATAAGCAAGAAATTAGTTCCATTCTAATTTCTAATATGCCAACCACACATTACAGTCATAATGGGAGAAGGGGGAAGTAACAAAGACCAAGATTTGAGTAGTTTAGCTTGATATCCTACATCTATGGATGCAACAGCGTCAACAGACGCATTCTTCAATTAGTCTATTATGAATGCCAACAATTTACTCCCAATTTAAACAAAATATCATATCTGAAAATTAGAATACATACAACCTCAAACGTCCAAAGAAGACAAATTATCTCCATGAAGACGTGGCTAGATGGGTAAGACCCCATGCACCTTAACTATAGCTTTGCAATGACAACCTTGATTGAACGTGTAGGATAGGTGGGAGGTGGTGACACAAAATGACCAATCCTGTAAGACCACTCTTTCATCTAAGGATGCCTAATCGCCACAGCACAAAAATAACTAGAACAGCAAGGAAATCTTAAAATAACTATCAAAACAAGTAACGTTATGATAATCAAACCATCAACTTCTGATATCATGTCATCAAACATGGTGGCCCATGAAAACTGGAAAGAGAAAAGAAAAATATTGCCAGAAAAGTTTTAAATGAAAGACAGAAGCCAGAATGTAAGAAAATACCATATCAATGTCCATGCCCAAAGGAAATAGGAAATCCCTAGCTGTGGATAATGAGGTAAGCGACTGGTTCCGTGCCCTAGATAATCTTGCAGGAGGCCGGTTGAATATACGATTCCACAATTGTGAAGTTCTTCTAGCAGGAAGACGAGAATGAGTACCTCTCCTACTTGATGGATTCTGAAATGACCGTGGCTGAGGTTCTCCACTTGCACGCATAGTTGCTGACCTTCTCTACATAAAAGTGCAAAGATAGAAGATGCGGAAGATAAGGTACTCAAAAATGGATAGAGAAATTTTGACAAATTACTATACAGTGTACAGCAGCTGGAATGTTTTCAAAACAGGGATTTAAGCACTTTTACAATTTTGAGCAAATGGACTTAGATATTATTATTTGAGAATTAAGGTGGCTATAGCTTAATAAATGCTCAAGGGCAATCCAATTTAAACTATGTATGATGCATGCAAACCATAAATGTTTTGCAGATCTATCCTAGATGTTACGCCAAACAACATATAAGGATGACAACTTAAATCTTTCTTCATATGATGTCGGATGTAGCTTTCCATGAATAAACATTTACAAGAGATTTGACCATGTCCCACAAAAATAATCTCTGTTCTAGATCATATTATTCAAGAAACAAAGCTCCAAGCCATGCAGAAATGTTGTTCAAACAAGAATAGCAAGCCTCTATGAAATGAGTTAACTCCATAATTGTAAAATTGTTGTAACTTATGCGAGTCATAATTATTGGCATACACTGAATTGACAAGGCATACTTACAACACGTGATGAAGGGTAATTTTGACCAGAGGCAGCAGGGAATACATCTTCCTCCTCCTGCAATAACCATGCTGCTGCTCCATCAATCTGTTAAAAAGTCAAAGAATGTGCATGTCCCGCCAATTAAATTGTGCGACAGAGTATGTAAATAACAGAGAGAAAGAGATGAGAGAAATCCAGTTAAAGAAGAGCAAACCTCACTGCTCCCGAATACTGGTGTCTCTTGATACAGTTGTTCTTGGAGTTCACGAGCCAACATCTCATCTGCTTCCATTTGTCTTGCCCTAGCATCTACTTCATCATCATTTGCAGAATCTACTCCCTGAGAACTGCCGGTTCTTCGATCAGTTGGTGACTCATCAATCTCATAAATAGGATGCAACATGCCTCGACGTTGTCTATTCAAAGTTCTGGATGATCTGGAGCTAGATGACTCTGCAGATGAACCAAGAACCATAATTTCCAAGTCCTCAGGAATTGTCGCAGAGTGTTCCATGTGATTTCTTGAAGTTATTCCATGTTTCTTTTGCCTTTTACTGCGTATATTTGCTTCATTGAGCCCTGGAACAAGCCGGGAAGCTGTTTGGGTTTCACCGCTACCTCTAGAACCATGTATATTCTTGGTGACATATCCAGTCCCATTGTTTCTTCTAGTCATTCTATTTGCAGACTGTTCATCAACAAATAGTTCATCATCTGCATGAAATATTTGCCTTGCATGATTGTGAGTACTTCTCCAACCACCTGATGCTGTATCTCTGATGGTAATATTGGTTTCATTAGTTGAATTATTATCAGTTCCAGAACTGCAAACACATAATAACAGCAAAAAAACCCACTTCTTAATAATATGAAAGTAGAATGAGATCCGATGACAATTAAGTAGTAAGAAAATATATACTCTAGCACCTTATGTCATCAATGTTTCACAAGACAATGTACATTCATATATCACTAAAATAGCTCATTCCTAAACAAATAAATGAGTGAGTAAAAAGCCATTGGACAATAGGCCAACAAGTCAAAAAAAAAAAAGCACTGCAGAGCAATAACCTGGTAGATGTATGAACAATTTGTTTATCATGCTCCACTGATGTTGAAGGATAAATTACCAATCCTTTTCCCTTAGCTTGAGAACAATTATTCTCTTCATTCTTCTCTCCAGCAACCATATCTCTAACATCAAATTCAGATGAACAATCAGAAATTATATTCTCGGGATCATGTTTTCCAACACCGCTGGAACCATCTTGTTGATCTCCAGATAATTTTTGTTGCCTAACAGCTATATTGTATGGTGAAATACAACCGTTTCGCACCAGTCGCTTATGCCCAGTGACTCTTGGTGATGTAACTGATAGATGAGAAACATTCATTTGTTTTTCAATTTTATGTGGCGAGCCACCAGTGAGATCAATCCCTTTTCCATGATTAAAGGCCAAACCAGAACCATTGCATGCATCAACATCTACTTTGTTCTTACCCTTAGAGACCTTGCCATGTATTTCCGGGGCCAAACGTAAAGAGGAGCCTCCATTAGAAGATGCATGAACGTCTTTGGTACCTTGAGGACATGGAACTTTTGGTGCATCACGTGGGAAAGCCATGTCAAACAAAGCATCATTATCTATGTGGATGGGTAATCTGGAAGACATTTTAGCAAATTCACCTTTCCCTTTGTTTGGATATTGCATTCCAGTAGAATTCTGAGTTTCAATCTTCTTGTTATTGGTCACCGCTCCTCTTCTAAACAAAGGAGCATTATGGGAATGATTGGATCTTCGTAGTGGCGAAGAAGTAATAGATCTATTTCGAGGCTCAAGTTCATCCATCTTGACAGAAGTTCTTGCAGGATTTAAGTGAAGGCTTCTATTGAAGCCATTTTCACTGACCAATCTACTCCTAGCTTTGGGCTGATTTATACATTCTTTATTCCTGAAATCAGAAGTCCTCGAAGTACCTGCTACATCCGAATCACTCTGTTTTCCTAAATGCATACCACTGATACCACTGATACCATTGATATGCCGTGTTGTTATTCTATCAGGAGTATCAGGTATATCCACCACCTCTTCGGTGTCCATGTACTCCATTATCTGTGTCAGTTTAAAAGAGGATAAAATGAAGAACTCCAACGTTTTTTCATCAGTAACAATCACTTAATGATGACACAACAACAACCACTTACGATCCACATTCTGATGGAATACATAAATTATTTATGAAACTGCATCTCAACAAAGCTACAGATTTATGTCTAACAATGAAATGAAAAATGGTGAAGAAACATAAAACCTTGAAATTATACAAATCACAGTGATTTGATTCAATCACATGAAAAAACGTAGAAGTAGAAGACTGGGAATCTGGGACCAACAAATCTCAACATGCAGAGCAACAAAAGCAATGAAGGGGAGGTGCAAGAGCACCTACATTAGAAAAATAAATGGAGGGCCAAAACCAAAACAAAGGATCCCAGATGCATCACGAACAAGTCAGGAAAGATAAATGGTAGATGAAATCAATAATAACAGAATTCCTCAACAGATGAAATGCTCAAAGAGATGAGCACAACAACATGGACATAGAAAGCTGAACATGAATATGATTGCACACATGCAAATGAAAGTTCCATCAAATAAGGACTTCAAATGGTAATTTCCGGACAGAATCTTGTCTCAACATCAAGAAGAACCGAAAAAAAACCTTAACAATGATCGTCTATTAGAATCCTGAATTATTCAAAGCAAGAAGTATCCAACTCTTCAACTACTCAAGAAGATACACAAAAATGCAAACATAATGACATTAAAATCAACAATTCAATCATGACAGCTACTTCTTTGATAATCACCAACCCAAAGCAACGAAAAAAGAGTTGAAAGGCTACATTCTCATTATTCAAAACTAGGGTTCAGATGATTTTAACTCAAACCACCTCGTAAACCAACAGAACAAAAATAAAACTAAATTGCTTCCAATATCTCATGAAGGAAATAAGAAAAAGAAAAAAGAAGCCACTTTTTATCAGAAAAATAGTGCTGAAAATTAGCATGACATGAGAAAAAGGAACAAATTTCCACCTCCATAAACTACACAGATCATCAATCTTTAAGAGCCTAGGAAAGTATTAAAAGAAAAAACAAGGAAAAGGCATACAATACAATTGCTTTCAATATGCAATTAAATATTTCATGAACATTACCTATATCTTTTCATAAAAAAGTGCAAAAATAAACCCTAATTTGAATAACCAAAGCTGGATATGAGAAATTAACAATCGGACAGCAATTAGATATGGAAAAAGCAGATTGATTTAGTAAAAAAGTTTGAAACCTCAAAAAATAAATTGAAGCACGTATTGATTTTCTTAAATAAATTGAGGAATACTCAATGAGGAAAATAATTAAAGAAATTTACCTGATTCCGATGATAATCGAAAATCTAACACTGAATTACCTAAAAAACAGAAGAAAACCAGACAAAATTCTCAATCAAATGCACCCTCTCATGTGCGACCCGTTCGAAATCAAGACGATATGGATCGGGTGGCACGTTCCAGTTTGGGTCAGTCTCGTACAACCAGGCCCAATAATATAAGAGATAGAGCCTATGTGGCCCAACCAAGTTAATCGTCGTTTTATAGAAATTATAGAACGAAATGTCGTTTGACATAGACTCTGACGTTTTATTTTGTACCACAGTGGCAATATGAGTTTCATCCGTTCGTTTTACAAATCATTGCATAATAGCAGAAATTGTTCTCAAGATTATGAAAATCTTATTAATATTAATTATATAATTTTACATAAATTAATATTTCATACTAAATCATAAATTATAATTTATTATCTATTTTTATACTTATAATGATTACCATAAAAATATTTACAAAAATAATATTGTTCAATATTTGTATAATTAATTAATTAATTAATTAATTAATTAATTATTCTTATGTTTTTAGAATTATTAAAATTAACCTTTATGTTTTTAAAATTATCAAAAGATAAAATTTATAATAAAGTAAACAATAAAATAAATAAAAAAGAAAGTAATATGAAATAAAAATGTCTATATGAATAGAAGGCATTACATCTTGAGTTATTATGAACTAAAAGCCTTGATTAATTCTGGAAAAGATAATTATTTATCTAATTTCTCCAAATGGATCTCTACAGCTCCTGTCTTCTTCCCCATCAGCTTTCAGCCTCTGTCAATGAATAAACAATATATATGTCAAATAAATAAATATATTAAAATTATATTTAATTCATGTATAAGAAAAGAAAGAAAAATTAGAGAATGGTTTTACCGGGAGGGTGGGAGTGTTTGAAGTTGTGAAGGCCAACCTTGAATCCAAGGGTCTTGATATCAAGTTGCACTTGTTTCTGGAAATCATTGTAAGTAAAAGGTCTGTAGTTTGAGCTCTGAATCACGCTTTCTTCAGCTGGAAATACAAAGTAGCAGATCGACAATCTCTCTTCGTCCTTCTTTGCTTTCACCCTGTGGATCACACTCTTGTATGCATCATTGCTTATTGCCTGTTATTCCATCCCACAACAGTCATCAATATACCAGCAATTCCAAGCATAAGTTACGTATGTATATATATATATATATATATATATATATATATATAAATAACCTGCATTATATCTCCGAGGTTGATGGTAAGTGAATGAGGAACAGGCTGGAGATGAAGCCATTTATCATCCTTGAGAAGTTCGAATCCGCCAACTTGTTCAGAGTTTAAAATGGAAAGGACTGAACTGTCTGTGTGAGCTTCCATTCCCATTCTCTCCCAATTATCCTCCTGAGTGCATTTTGGGTATCGATAGATTCGGACATATCCTGTGGATTCTGACAAGTAAGGCCTCGACTCTTCAGGATTCAGATTCAGGGTTTCCGCCATTGCCTGGAATAGACTTGTTGCAATCCTTGCTAGGTGATTTCCATATTCTTCCAGTAAAAGTCTACTCCATGAACAAAACACCCGATCTTGTTATATACTCTCTAGAACTAAAAATATCATATCACTCTAATCAAGATTTACATGTTATATTTTATCATAATTTAACAATAAAATACCGTATAAATATATGATACGTAACTAAAAAAATTAATATAATAATATTAATATTTTTTAAAAATAATATAATTATTTTCTCCTTATTTATTAATATTTTTTTCTTTCAAAAATGATATTCAAATTATTATCATTATCATATCAAATTCATTAAATCAAATCAATGAATATATATTATCTAAATATTAAATTAAAAGTTATCTTGATACGAAAACATAATATAAATAAAAAAATTGAATTAATTAAATGAATAGATTAAATACAAAAATATAATAATTAATACTAAAAATTGGAATAAAAAAATCAGTATAGAATAGGAGAGCTAGCGGGGGGAATCAAAGCGATGGAGGCTGTGTTCACGACGTCGTTTTCAATATTTTATTTTTCCAGAAACAAAGGACAAAAAGAATCTGGACAATCCAATCAAAATGTCTCTTCCGACGTCCCCACGTGCCTCCCTCGTGAGACAACCAAATCTCTATTACCAAAATCCGATGAAGGGTCGATAGAGAGAGCAGAAAAGAAAGTCATGAAAAAAATCCATCTTTTATGATAAGATCTGTTGACTTAAATAATGTGATTGAGTCCATGCTTTTGAATGTTAATTTATGGTATGATAATCTAAATTTAAAACCCATATAAAACGTTACTATTTGTTTTATATCTGGTTTTAATTTCTATTTTTTAATTTTAAAACTTAAATATATAAAAATTCAAGTGAATCGTGATGATAATTTGAATTAATAGTTCATGTTAATTTAACAATATAATGAATTTAGGATCAATTTAAATCTAAATGTTAATTATATCCAAATTCCATCTAAATTTAACCTGAATAATTTGATATGATTCATTTTATATAATTAATTTTTACTTCTTATATGAATCAAATTGACATATTGAATATAAATTAATATTCATAATATAAAATAACTCAAATAACATAAAAATCATATGATTAATATATAAAAATAAGACTATTTTGAAAAAGAAATTAACGGATTAAATTCAATATAACATAAATGATAAAATACAATTTAAAAATCATATTTTAAATTAATTAGCATATCAATGGACTTGATTTTTATCATAATGAATTAATATCAACTTAACATAAATTTACTTATATTTTTTGTAGAATAAACAAATTATTAAGGAAAATTTGGAGAATTAAAAGAAAAGATATTCATGAAGAAAGAAATCAATAGTACCTGAAAGAATCAAGCAAGGGATCTTGAGAATGAAATTGAGAAAGTTGACAGAGAGGAGCATTGAAACCTTCAACCCAGTTAATATTCTGGACAGGGCTAGCTCCAGATGAAGTAAGGACAGGAGTTCCCCAGAAATATGACAATGGAGTTTTACCATTAATCCTTTCTTTTTTATATTCAAATGGAAGAGAAAACATTTTCCTGGAAATTTCTTCAAGTTTGCTCAACAGGGTTATTGGGATTCCATGATTTACCAAACGGAAAACTCCCCATTCTTTACAAGCTTCTTTAAGCTTTTCATGGCTGAGACACTGAAGATCTATCAAAGGAACTGGATCATGATGATGCTCATCATCATGATAATCAGCTATTGCTGATAGTTGATTTTGTTTGAGGATTTTATCATCACCATCACCATGATCATGGAGATGAAGAAGGTGGTCATCTTCAAGAGCAGTTTTTGGGTTGGAAGCTGTATTTTCACTGCGGAACAAAGGAGGATAGGACTCGAGATTCATTTCAGACATTTTGGTTTAGTTTGTTTCTGTTTTTCTTCAGACAAGAGGACTATACAATCTTTATAAATCTATCTCCTTGTCCTTAATATATATATATATTATTTTAAATATATTACTATTTGTAGTTAATTTTGAGAAAATAACATGAATATTAATGTTTATTTGATAAAAATGCATAATATATAACGGTATAATAACCTCCCAACAACTCCCATTCCCTATATATATATATATATATATATATATATATATATGTTGAACAATTATAATAATTACATTTTCTTCCTACTTGTGAAACTAATCAAAAGTCTATGATTACGAATTTTACATGGATGGAGGTTACGGATAAGATAAGATATATATATATATATATATATGTAACACCCACATACAAAAAGGAAAGAGGGGGCCAATTTGGGCAAGAACAATGAAAGGTATCCACGTGGGAGTATGATGTTGGGATGTTATGGATGGCATTTGGTAGAATGGTGGATTATTGAGTTGTAGTTTCCTTTGAAGTGAATTTGGAAGAAGAAGTGCTTCGAATAAGTCATACGTCTCCCCCCTTTCACTTCACACAAACATCAATAACCCATGAATTATAGGATTTTACTAACAACTCTACATCAATATTTCAAATTTTAAAACGTAAATATTTTGAAAAAAAATTATATTGATGGATCTATTAAATGATTATAATTTATAGTTAATTTTTACTCAATTATATATTAATTTGATTTAAAATGAATTATTTTTAAATCTTTGTATATTATCATTCTTTCTTTTATTGATTTTTATAAATCAAACAAAGCAAAAATAAACAAAATGAAATTTCAAAATTGCATATTTATTATAAATTTTATTATATAGTAACATAATAATAATACAAGTTTATTTATATTTCAATAGATTGGAAATTCAAATAGAAGTTGATTTCTCTCTTAAACTACTACTCCAAATGTAGAATAAAATCTCTCCAATTTAAGAAACATTTTAATTAGTTTTTGATAATTATTTATTAAAAATACTTTTTATTTGAGAAAAAGATAACAATAATAATTTAACTTAATAATAATAATCTTATTGAATTTATAATCATTTAAATCGATAGATTGTTTTTAAATTTTAATAACTTAATAAAATTTATGAATTTATGAGAATGTAATGTGTAATTAAATTTCATAACTTCTAGGTTGATAGGTTGTTTTCAAATTTTAATAACTTATTAAAATTTATAGACTCATTGGAACATTATGTAATTAAATTATAATTAATGAATTCATTTATTATTAAAATATCTTAAATTACTTTATTTAGTTTATATATCAAGCTTATATTTCATTTATATTATTCATTTGATTTATAAAATCTTGGGCTTAAGTCATTTTTCAAAGAGATACGTTCAGACAAATAATTTTAATAAAATAAAAATGATTTTGTAAATTAAAAAAAATTAATTGATTAATTAATTAATTTTTGTTATTGAAGTTAAAGTTAAGTCATTTTAAAAAAAGAATCTTGATTAAGATTAGAATAAGAAAATAGATTATCGATGAAACAAAGATGTTTTTTTTTGTTAATTTTCAAAAATATAATGTAGAAACTATAATTAAGGTATACTTTGAAGAAGTAATATATATATATATATATATATATATATATATATATATATATATATATATATAGACACACTTGGCAAATGATAATTTGAAGGGAAATTTTGAAAAATATGGGAAAATGAAAAAATGTTGGATTTTTTTAAAAATAACATATTTTTTGAAAAATTGTAATAATAAACTTTTAATATTTAATATAAATTTATTTTAAAAAGATTTACTATAAATTTATTAGGAAATTACTATTAGTTTTATAAAAGATTAATATTTTTATAAATTTTTAAAAACTATATGATATTATATAAATTAGGAAATAAATCCATCATTTTTACATGTATGTTATATGTGTTGCTAACGTATCGGGCAATGGAGGGATGGTATGGAAATTTTCAATTTCACTTTTAATATCTCCAATTTTTTAAAAATTTAATTTACGATTTTTGAAACGTATCTTTATAACATTTTTTATTTTTAAAAAAAATCCAATTCTAGTATTTAAATTTTAAAAAAGTTTAATCAAAATATAATAAAAAATATTCAACATAATATCATTAATTTATTTATATCATATACATTTTGTAATTCATAACTCATTTAAATATTTATTTATATATTTATAATATATTAATATTTATTGAATATATGTTTATATATTATTGATGTTATGTTGATCAATAAACCAGTTATTTATTATTAAATATATATATATATCATATTATAATATATTTAAATTTAAATTTTTATATGATTAATTATTTTGATAAAACTTATAAAAGTTAATTTATGTAACTCAAATCTAATTTTATCTCTATTTTTTTGTTTGAATGGTTTGCATGTACAGTAATGAAGGCTCTAACTCATATCTCATAAACTTCGTAAGCTTCCCATGAAGTATTTATGATATTAGATTCCAATATCATTAGTTTCTAGCTCTATTCGTTAAGAGGTTATTTGAAATAATACATTCATGAATAATAAATTTCATGAAACACTAGTTTAACTTTTAAAAATTAATATAAAATATTATATTATGAAATAATATGAAAATAGTATTTTGATAGATATATTAGTTCAAAAATTATGATGGAACATAATCTAAGTTTATTATTATTAAAATTAAAAAAAATAATATTTTATTAATTTAATTCATAACATGTAAAAATCTAATTTATATAAGAAATTTTTAATCGAAAGGACATATTATATTATTAAGTATGAAACGGAGGTCATTACTTACGTCAGCTGATTATCATTAATCATATGCCGGTCTTCTTTAATCAAAACAAGTTCTTATTATTATAATATAAGAAAATGCAAGTATTCTCTCTCTTTTTTTTTTATAAAAAAAATTTAAGTTCTAATAATTTCTATCAAATTAATTATCTCCTATTATTACTTAAAGAAAATAGTCAACATTTTCATTATTATAATCCTTTCCTAAGTAAAATTCAATTAAAATTATAAATAATCAGATTATAAAGTCTCTAAAAATAATCAAATTATTAAAATTAATTAGTTTGTTTTAAACTAGAGAAGATTTTATGAGAATAAGAACTCTTCCAACACCGCAAAGCTTCATAAGTAGAGCATAAAGCATATTTAAGAGAATATGATGTTATTAAAAATATATTAAATTATTTTTAAATCTTATATAATAATTTAAAATTTTAAATTAAATAAAATTTTAATATAATATTAAAATTTTTAGAATTAAAAGGTTTAGAGTTTACATTATAAAAATTTCAATTATTAAATAGTATTATGTATATTTACTTTTAAATTTATGTATATTAAATAATAATGTTTATTTATACCAATCAATTATGTCACCTTTATTTTTTTATTTTTATTGTTGGAGGCTTTGACTGGTTTTCTTTATAATTGGATTGTTTTGCCTGTGCTCCAGTCCAGCTCTCTTTCCTCTGTAATCTGTCCACCGTTTATCAATCAATCTTCCATTAATATTAGTTCTAAAACAGACCAAAAGCTTAAGATGGAATCAGTCGAAGAAGGCAAGAACTGCGTAGGATGGGCAGCAAGAGACACCACGGGAGTTCTGTCTCCTTATAACTTTAAAAGAAGGTAAAAATACTATTCATACTCGATCCATAATTCCCTCCCTCTCCTTGTCAATTCTATTATCCTATATATTCCATTGAATTTGTTTATAAAATACCCATGAGATAAATATGATGAAGAACAAATATATGTTCGAAGTTCAGCTTAATTTGCAGTTTCATGTTCATATTTAATTCAGATGAAATTCTTGCAGGGCAGTTGGAGTTGATGACGTGTCGGTAAAAATAGCCTACTGTGGAATTTGTTATGGTGATATAGTTTACACCAAGAATATACAAGGAATTGGATCAAAATACCCCCTAGTTCCAGGGTATAATTTACAGTTGATTACCATTTAAGTCATTATTAATTGTTGTTAGTTGCTTGATTAGCAATTAATTGTTAATATCAAATGTTTTGACTAGGCCACCTTCGATTTTTAGTTGCTTGATTAACAATTCATCACTAATATTAAATGTTTTGGTTTGATCATGTTCCATACAAATCATATTTGACGTTTTCGTTAACTTAACATATATTATTCAATAACATTTTATTTTATTAGAAATCAAGAGTGTGTGACGATAAATTATTCATTTTAACTTTTAGATGTTAAGAACTTAAACTTGTGTGTTTATTTATTTTTATATATTTTATATTAAATAGCTATAAATCAATATACAAGATAAGTAACTACTAGCTGACATTGAATGAATCAACTACTAAAATCTGTAAATTTTTTTTGATGAATATTTTTGTTTTGGTCTTTCAGACACGAGATCGTGGGAATTGTGGAACAAGTTGGGGCAAACGTTAACAGATTCAAAGCTGGAGATCATGTTGGAGTAGGAACATATGTTAATTCATGCAGGGACTGTGAAGACTGTGATAGGAGACGAGAAATTCAATGCCTAAATGGACTTGTTAAAACCTACAGTTCAGTAGATGTCGATGGCACTCTCACCCAAGGAGGATACTCCAAATTCATTGTAGTTCATCACAGGTATATATTAAAAAGGAAAAAGTGTTCATGTCAAACCCAACTATATACATATATTGGACCAAAATTTGCTACCAGCAGTTTTAAAATGGTTGAATCTGAAGGAATATTAAAATTCGATGCAGTTCCCATAATTTTTTAGGGTAAAATTGCAAAAATAATTTCACAATTTCACAATTTTGATCTATTTCGGAAATTTTAAAAGAATTTATTAGGATTATAAACGTGTCAAAGTTTAAATATGTTTTGGTTAAAATACAGGAAATTGAATATTTGGTAATGAAGAAACGTAAAATATCTTTTATTTTCTGATAGATACTGCTTTAGAATACCTGAAAACTACCCATTGGCTCCGGCTGCTCCATTACTTTGTGCTGGAATTACTGTATACGCACCGATGATTCGCCATAAAATGAACCAACCTGGCAAATCATTGGGAGTTGTAGGGCTAGGCGGGCTTGGCCACCTGGCAGTCAAGTTTGGCAAGGCTTTCGGACTCCACGTTACAGTTATTTGCCCAAGAAATTTCAGGAAAGATGATGCCTTGAATCTGCTCGGAGTCAACAGGTTTCTATTATCAACTGATGAACAACAAATGAAGGTAAAACCACCACATATGAACGTTTTCAGATCATTACCAAAGCATTTAATTGAGTCTTGAACATGTTATACTCACAATTTTATATAATGTTTTCAGCATTCTAGACTTGCATTTTAAGTAATTTAATACTTTTAATACCATCATCAAAACTATTAATTATGTTCTAAGCGTACTGCAGGCACACATTCTACTATTATCTTAACTTTTAATCATGCTTTAAACATTCTAGACTTGCATTCTATGTAATCTAATCATGTTCAGAATTGTATTTTAAGCACTCAGGACTCGCATTCTAGACAATCTAATCATTTCCATACTCTTATATAAGTTTTTAATTGTGTTTTAAACATTTAGACTATCATCCATAAATAATTTATCATATTCGATTTAGGGTTTTTTGATAACTAAGTTTGTTTTCAGGATTCAGCTAGAACTCTAGACTTCATTATTGATACAGTATCCCGCGGATTCGAACAGTACATGCCTCTTTTAAAGACCTCAGGCATTCTAACCATGGTGGCTTTCCCAGGAGAAGTGAAATTCAACCCTGTCAGCCTTCTAGGGGGTAATTATTTCTTAAAGCAGAAAAAAGAAAAAGTCTAGATCTTAGAAAATGATGGAACGTGAACTGAAATGTATTTAAATCAATTTTGTATTAGGGACGAGAAGCATTGAAGGAAGTTACAGTGGTGGAACACAGGATACGCAAGAAATGCTGGATTTCTGCGCTGCAAATAAAATATACCCACAGGTTGAAATAATACCTATAGAATATGCTAATGAAGCTTTTGAAAGGCACATAAAAGGTGATGTAAAGTTCAGATTTGTAATTGATATAGAGAACTCGTTGAAGTGAAACGTTAAGAAACTATGCATTCAAACAAAGGGGAAAAACAGGCCAATTTTGATTATGATTTGAAATCACAAGACTGAAAGTAATAACTGAATTTTGAAGGCAATATAAACAAGTTTAAGGTGAACATCTGTCTCCATTGTTGCTCTGCTCCAAGTATTGTGATTAATTTATTTATGTACATACATACATAGCTGTAAATCACATGTATCTTGATTTATTTATATAATTCGTTTAAAACAATTGATGTATCAACTTGTTTGCTTATTGCACAGGCAGTAATATGCTTGACGATGAGTGCAAGAATTGATTTGGAGATACCAAACAATAAGCTGAAAAACTGGTCAAGTTTTAAGTGTATAGGTTATAAATAGATTAGAAAATTCAAAAGATTCTGTGTACCTATAACTGATTTAATATCTCAATTATGCTTCCATAAGAGTCAACAGTTAAAAAAAAAGCCTACCTCTGATTGGCAAGAGATGCTGTGTCCTGCTAAGCAAAAATCTGGTCAGTTCCGCAAAGATTCTAGTGTTTGTCCTTCTCATCCTCCTTTTTATCTGATGCTTCCACTTCTGTTTTCTCCGTCTCTCCATTAGCTTCCCTTTTTCCTGGTACATATGTTAAGCACAATAAAATTCTCGATATTGTGTATAAGGCTTAGATTGAGAGTAGAAGTGGGACAATGATGATGCATCTTCTTGAGACAGTACAGTATGTGTCTAAATTTCTAATTGTTTTGTTAAAAGCATTGCATCAAATGATCTCGGATGTGTTCTTTTTCTGCATTAAATTAATACCGAAGTCAGAACCAATCATCTGGTTTTAACTTGAAACTTGCAATTGTACGAGATGAAGGATTCGAAAAGGCTCACTCTTAGTAAGTGTGGATGCAGCTTTTTCATTCTCTGGTGCAGTGGCCGTTTGATTACTGTTAAGGTCATTCAAGTTAGAATCATCCGTCTCAAATTCATAGCCAGCATCTGAAAAATGAGCTTTCACCATAGCCAAAGCTTTGTAGCGGTGAGAAATCTTGTTCTTTTCTTCCTTTGACATCTCAGCAAAACTTAAAACAGAGAAATGGAAAAATAGAGGAAGGAGTGTCAATAAGAATTGTATTACATGTTCAGTCAAGCAAAAAGCATGATAAAAATACATAATGGAAGGCATAATCAAGCAAGAAAATCATGTTCCTACGTTTCCTTGTAGCCGTCAGGTTGGAAGACAGAGTCCCAACCGAAATCTCTGGGTCCTCGTGGAGGAACTATGGTGCCCTAGATCATGCAGGCATACAAGTTAGAGCAAACATAGAAACAAAAGCAATTAAACTACATAAAAAAAATTTCCATGACTCAGCGTGTTATTGGTGCAGATTAAAGGTATTTCGAGGAAAATATATTATTATTTTTCTAAGTTCTGAAAACTAAAAATACAGACGAATCGATTTAAACGGATCATAATCACTACATAGCCACACTGATAATATCGTAATAATCAAGCAAAAATAGTTGAACTGTAGAAGTAAAAAAATGTTAAGAACAAAACATACCGTAGTTTTCCCGGAAAACGTAATAGGTTCAGAATCGGGTCCATGAGCAAAGGAAAATACACATAATGCATATGCTGACTTCTCATCATATGCCTTCAGTAAATTGTATAAACCTTCAACACCAATACCATCCAAGAACCACTTGCTAAATTGAAAAGAGAAAACACATTATGTTATTGACTTAATAATAGAAAATAATAAATAAAAAAATTTAAAAAAGAGAACATGACTTACATATATGGCCCTGCAAGAATATATGATAAATAAAAGAAAATCAGCAAATTAAAAAATAATTCCAAAAAATCATTAAAATAGCAAAATTATTCATTATTATTAGAAGAGGAAGAACCTGGAAGTCCTTTAAACGCATTGTAACAGAGACAAGTATCCTCTACTAAAACAGGTCCTTTCACCTTCCATTTCCGAAAATGAAGGCAGTGAAACAATGAACACGCTTACGCGCCAGCAATTGCGCGTGAGCAGCAAAGAATTTATACACACATATACAACAGTTATCCGTAGCCAAAACACAAATTGAGAAATTTGATTCTGAAGCGGTTTAGAAATGCTAATGCAGTACCTTCTCGGCAGCTAAACGAGCTTTCGCTTTGGAAATGGCTACAGGTTCACCTTGCATTTCAGGAACTGTTGAATAAAACCACAAAAATAAAAAATGTTAGAATCACTAGATAGAGCAATGAAGGTTATCGAGAGAAGAAGGGAATAGATAAGTTACGGTCGATTTTCTTCGATCGTAGAGGAATTGATTTCCCGATAATGGCGCGGACTTCTTCTAACTTCTTCGCGTTTCCGGTCACGAAAGTGATCGGACGGTAAAACACCAATTTCGCCGTTCCTGCCATGTCCGGTGGTTTTTTCAGTCTTCTGAGAAGAAATATATAGCGATATTTTTTAGAGAAAAATGGAGAATCGCAAAGGAATTTTAATGCTTTAGAATTTAACTTAAGTAGTGGACTTGTCTGGTTACGGCGATAAATTGATACCTAGAATGGGATAATTGCAGATTTGAATTACCTAAATTACCCTTGTTTGGTTTGGTTAGATGCGTCCTCAGGAATCGAAGTATTTAATTGCTAATAATCTAAACATAAAATTATTTATTATTTTATTTATTTTTATTATTTATTTTGAGTTTTTCAATACCTTTCATAGTAAATATTTTTATACTATGCTATTTTTTATATCTTATATTTTATTCTCAAACGTGATTATATTTATATATAATATGTTTATATATAAATTAAAATCATCATGATCATTTATCTTATCATATATAATTTCCTTTGGCCGTAAATTACATACATACCCAAATCATATATATATATACATAGAACAAACTATATAGAAAGAAATCCCGTAATTATTCCTTCCCTTATAAACTCAAAGTCTTATTCATATACAGCTGATCAGAAGTCTTTCATGTAAGAGCTATAAAAACCAACCCACGAACCACACCAAACTAGTCATCAGAAACATGGGTGTTTCCGCAAACACTAAAATCACCATTTCCCTTCTAACTCTACTAGCAGCATTTCTTGCCGTCCAAGGAGAGCAGGTTTTTATCTTTAACGATATTGGAAACGTGGATCTAGCAGTGCACTGTAAATCCAAAGATGATGATCTGGGCGTTCATCATCTCAGTGCTCTGAAAGCCTTCGAGTTTGCATTCGACCCTAATGTATGGGGAGCGACGCATTGTAGCTTTGCATGGGATGCTGAATTTAAATGGTTTGATATTTATATAAATGGTAGAGATGATTGCATGAAGTGTATTTGGATGGCTAGAATTGATGGTCCTTGCTTGCTTGATGATAAAACTGGTACTGACCGTTACTGCTATCAATGGAACAAGTGAATTATTTCATGTACTGATTTAAGAATCAATAAAAATTCTCAAAATTTATTAAGATTATATGAATGTAGAGATCGAAACAAATAGTTCGTTTAAATCGTTAATAATATAATATGAGATATGCTCAAAGTTCAATTGAGAATTACAGGCTATTTTTTTTTTATTGACAACTAAGGGGATAACATGAAAAGTTTAGGGCTTAAAAATGGGATAGTTACAAAGGTATGAATTTCGCATAGGAAAATTTTATAAAATTAAATTTAAATATTTTATGAATTTATAATTTTTATTATTTAATTATGAAGAAAATAAAACTATTTATGATATAAAATATTAGTTCCTAAATATAATATAAAATGACTTATTAACATCTAAATGTGTTATAATTATCTAATTAGATAAAATCAAATATCAATTATTTAACTTAAATTAAATAATTAAAATTTAATTTACTATGATTGATCATGTTTTTAAAATATATGATAGGGTTTAATGATTTTTTAATATATATAATTCATCAAAATATTAACTAATTAATTACGATAAATTGAATATTAACTAATTAATTATGATAAATTGAATCATATTTTATGATTTTTTTTATAATATCTCTATATTACATAATTATGCTTTCAAGAATCAATTTTTCTTATAAATAAATAAATTAAAATTATTTATTTTAATTTTTTGATCTCAATGAATCTTGAAAAATCTCATAACTTATACTCAATATTTTAATATAATTTAATAAAATTTCTAGACATGGACATAACATTCCTGTATTTATCTTTCCAATTGCATACATAATTTCTTTTGCTTTTGGATAAAATGTCTTCTTTATCAGACATTATTTCTTACCAAAAACAATCATGTACAGACAAAAAATCATAAATATATAGAAAGAAAATCCTATACCTATTCATTGCCTTTTCTACCCATGGAAGTTCATTCATGGCGGGAGTTGTAAAACAAGTCCACAAAGCACTGGGGCAAATCGTAGAAGACATGGGTGCTTTCACAAGTACTAAACACATCGTTTTGCTTGTAACTCTACTCACAGTTCTTCTTGTTGCTCAAGGCAAAACACATGTTCGCATCACGAATGATATTGGAAACGTGGATCTAGCAGTGCACTGTAAATCTAAAGCTGATGACCTAGGCATCCAACATCGTCGTGCTCAGCAAAACTTCGAGTTTTCATTTACGCGTAATATATGGGGAACGACCCGTTTCTGTCGCAGCTTTGCGTGGAATGACCAATTCAAATGGTTTGATATTTATGTATATGGCAGAGAAACTTGTCAACACTGTTACTGGAGGGTTAAAGCTGATGGTCCTTGCTTGCTTGATTACGCTACTGGCTCTGATCGTATTTGCTACGGATGGAACTCTGACTCATGATTTTATTCACTCATGTACTGTTTTAAGAAATAATAGAAGTAGTAGAGATTTTTTAAAGTTGTATAAGTATAGAGATCGAAACAAATACATTGGAGGGCTTTTTCAAGCCACCTGATCATGCAATTGAAAAATCACAATAATGCTAGCAACGAAATCTTGTATATATGCAATATATATAAGCAATCAAGTGTTATTTTATTTATCTAATTCTTGTTATTTGATTTAAACACTAAAAACATTCATATAGATGAATAGGTGAAGGCAGCACGAACTAACGTAGAGATTGGTGAAGAAAAGGATGAGGTTCTTACAGGTTAGTAAGGGTTAAATGGGAAAGCCATTGTTCTCGAGAAAGAAGAAAGACTGCAAGAAGGAGAAGAAGATGGCAAGGTATGATGTAGAAGAAGTAGTGCGGCCAAAATGAAGGGAATTTTTATATGTAGACATACACATACATACGTGTCATTTTCCCCTTCGCTAATTTCCTATATTTTCGGCAAACAAAAATACATAAAATGAGGCTAGTATATAACACATGCATCCACCACCGCTAATCCATAATCACCTCGGTTTGTGGTTTCATTCCACAATTTTGTTTTGTTTATTTTTTAAATCTTCGCCTTATTTTGATGATATGTAGATATATATATATATATATATATATATATATATATATAATAGATTATAAATATACATATACTAATATATATATTTATATGGGTATATATGTTTATGTATGTATGTGTGTGTATTTATGTATATGTTTATATATGCATATATTTATTATATATATGATTTGGTACGTATATGTATAAACATATATCTATTTTTTAATAAAAATAAATAATTCCTTAAATGATGCTAACTATATCTCAACCTCATTTGCCTTAGGTTTTTTAATGGTTAAAAAAAAAAAGAATATCTGCCGGGACACATAAATTTACGTAAAAATCAAAACAACACAAAGATTAAAAGCCAAACAATAAAGAAAATCAAAATAAATAAATTCAAAAAAATTATAGGCTGAAGAAGAAGAAAGGATATCATAGAAAGAAAAGAAGAAGAAGATGATAAATAATTTATAAGAATAAGAGATAAACCTAAAAGTGCATTATACATACAAAGTGATGATGTAGATGTCCATCATCTTTTTGCATTATAAAAATTTATCGTTACTAAATAGAGAAATAGAATTGTAATAAAATGATGAAAGAAATAAATGAAGGTGATAAGCGTCTAATTTTATCATGAATTGTCATAAGAGATATTCATGAATTACTTTAATGATGGATTTAATGATGATTATATCTATTTGCTAAACTATTTTTATTTTATAATGTTGAGTTGGAACGTTTTCATTTAGTCCTAATATACGGGGAACGACCCTTTACTATTACAGCTTTGAGTGGGATGGCCAATTGAAATGGTTTGATATTTATGATCATGGCAGGGACTGTTATTGGTACGTTAAAGGTGGTAGCCCTTGCTTGCTTGACAACAAGACCGGTACTTATAGTGTATGCTATGAATGGAACAAGTGACTTGTTTTATTCATTTATGTAATAAAAACCAACCAACAAACAAACCATCAACCAAATCATTAAACACATGGGTGTTTCCACAAGTACCAAATACATTGTTTGGCTTCTAACTCTACTAGCAATTCTTCTTCCTGCTCAAGGCAAAACCCATGTTCATATCTTTAATTATACAGGAAAGGTGGATCTAGTGGTGCGTTGTAGATCCAAAGATGACAATCTAGGTATCCACCATCTTCCTTTTCAGTACCTTTCGAGCTTTCATTTGAGCCTAATATATGGGGAACGACACTTTTCTGCTGCAGCTTTGAGCGGGATAACCAATCGAAATGGTTTGATATTTTTCAGCAAAGAGAGATGATTGTACAGACTGTTTTTGGATGCTTGAAACCAATGGTCCTTGCTTGGTTATTAATGAAACGTTTCATGATCGTGTTTGCTATGAACGGAATAAGGGAATTTTCATTTTTATTCATTAGCTTTTTATAAAAATACAAAAAAAACTTTTTAAAAATTAAAATATATAAAAATATATTTTTTTCAAAAATATAAAAATCAAAAAATTATTTTCAAAAAATATGGATTTTTTTTGAAATTTATTAAAAACAGGATCATGTATTTACATATACTAAAAATATATCATTGTTAAGTAGTTGAAATTTAATTTGGAATATTTACAATGAAAATAATAAATTATAAATTTTTTAATATTAATTTAAAATAATATTTTTTATATATTTTAATAATCTTTAATCTCAAAATTAAGAAAAGTATATATATACTAAACAATAATAAATAAAAAATGGTATTTTTGAAAATAAAAAATTGGGAATAATATTTTTCAAATAAAAAAGTGCAATGATACTTTTTATAGTAAATATTGTTACTTTATCCTTTTTTTTTTATCTAATTTTGTCCAACAAGATTATTATATCATAGGACATCTAATATATATATATCATTAAATAATTAATTAAAATTTATGAATGAATTTTGTAAATTTTAAAGAAATTATTTGAACCAAAACTACCAAAGAGAATCTTAATCATTTAATATAAAGTGAATAATTAATATCTAAATGTATTATAATAATATAAATTAGATAAAATCAAATATAAGTCATTTAACTTAAATTTAATAATCAAAATTTTAAATATACGATAAGGTTCAATAATTACTTTTTCATGTTTTAAAATACAGTTAATTAATTTATTATGATAAATTAGATTAGATTTTACAATTTTTTTCCATAATATTTGGATGTGATATGATAAAGTAATTTATAAGGAATAATAATAATAATTTATTTTTTATCATATTATAAGAAGAATCTACAGACAAAAATCATACATATATATAGAAACAAAATACTATAATTATTCATTGCCATTTCAACTCAGAATCATATTCTTCTACCTCCGGAAATTCATCCATGGCCGGAGCTATAAAAACCAGTCCTCAGAGCACCAGAACATATCATAGAAGACATGGGTGTTTTCACAAGTACTAAACGTACCGTTTTGCTTCTAACTCTACTAGCAGTTCTTCTTCTTGTTGCTCAAAGCTACACACTTGTTCGTATCACTAATGATATAGGAAACGTGGATCTGGCAGTGCACTGCAAATCTGCTGATGATGATTTAGGCACTCATCATCTTCATAATCAAGAAAGCTACGAGTTTTCATTCAACCCAAATTTTTGGGAAACTACACAATTCTACTGCAGCTTTGCATGGAATGGGCAACTCAAGTGGTTTGATATATACATACAAACGAGAGATGCTTGTGAGAGTTGTTATTGGTTGATAAAATCTGAAGGCCCCTGCCTCGTTGATGATGCTCGTACTCCTCTTGAATGTCTTAATTGGAATAAATAAAATGTATAAACGTCTTTTCATTTAATCTAGCTTTCACTTGTCATGTTCTTCCTCAATAAAATGAAGGCTATGAATTAAGTTTTATTTATTCTTTACTTTGTCTTAGATTTTGCGTAATATGATCTAATTTAAATAAATTTGTAAAGTTAAAGATTGAATTAATTAATATATTTTTGGAATTTCAAAATTTTTTAAAAATGTTGTATTTTTTTTAAAATTACAAAAAAATGAATTTTCAAAAATATTTATAAAAATAATCATTTTCAAAGTTTGAATTTTAATTTTTTTTTCTAATGATATTGTAATATAATGAATTTAATAAATTTGAATTCAAGGCTTTATTACTGCATATGTGGATCATCATTAAAAAAATTTTAATTTTTTTTATAATTTTTGAATAAGATATATTGTTTTAAAAGTAAAAAAATATTTTGATGAGATCTTCAAGAATAGAAAAAAATTATAATCGATTTGATTTGAATCAAGAAATTCCTTTAATATTATATAGTATGAATTTTATTCTATCCTTCATCGAATATATATTTATGAAAAATATGAATCAATATTTAAAGAAAGAAAAGAAGAAAAAGTCCTCTAACCACAACATAATCCATAAAAAACATGGGTGTCACCACAAGTAGTAAACGAACAGCTTCGTTTCTAACTATACTTGCATTGTTTGTTGTTGCCCATGGCAGAACACCTATTATCATCATTAATTAGATTGGAGAAGTAGATCTATCAATGCACTGTTAATCCAAAGATGATGATCTATCATCTTCTTAAGCTGCGTAGCTATGAGTTTTCATTTAATCCTAATCTATGGGGGAACGACCCTTTACTATTGCAGCTCTGAGTGGGATGGCCAATTGAAATGGTTTGATATTCATGATCATGGCAGAGATAATTGCAGAGTTCATTTATTTGTGCATCGATAATTAAAAATTAATAAAAATTATTGGGAATTATAAGATTGCACCGTGGAATAAATAATCGATTATAAGATTGCCTCTACCTATGGACTTCATTCATGACGGGAGGTATAAAACAAGTTCACAAAGCACTAGAGGAAATGGTAAAAGATATGGGTGTTTTCATAGGCACTAAACACACCGTTTTGCTTGTAACTCTACTAGCAGTTCTTCTTGTTGCTTAAGGCAAAACACATGTTCGTGTCACTAATGATATAGAAACGTGGATCTAGCAGTGCACTGTAAATCTAAAGATGATGCTCTAGGCATCCAGCATTTTCTTGCTCAGCAAAGCTTTGAGTTTTCATTTAGGCCTAATATATGGGAAACAACCCTTTTCTTTTGCAGCTTTGACATTTATGTATATGGCAGAGAAACTTGTCAACACTGTTACTGGAGGGTTACAGCTGATGGTCCTTGCATGCTTGATTACGCTACTGGCACTGATCGTATTTGCTATCAATGGAACTCTGACTGATGATTTCATTGATTAGTGTGCTGTTTTTAAGAATTAATAAAAGTGATCGAGTATAAAGATCGAAACAAATACATCCTTTACCGAAAATGTGAGGGCTTTAAGCCCCTTCCAGCCACCTGATCGTGTTAATAAAAATTCCTAATAATGTTAGCAATGAAATCTTGTATATATGCAATATATATAAGCAAAATGAATATTATTTTAGTTATCTAATTCTTATTATTTGATTTAAACACTAAAATTATTCATATAAATGAATTTCTTTCTTGTATATTGTTAAATTTTTAAAATCTATTTGTTCTAACCTTGGCATCGATGCTAGTGATTTTGACCTTGAGAGTAATGGTTCTACTAGAAAGGGTCTTAAAATAATCTACTTTCGGTTTTTGATTCATTCTACGGAGATTTTTGTGGGAGAAAAAAAAATCGGAAGATACAGTCAGATGGAGGGCGTGAGAGAGAGTATGGTGCAAAATGAGAGAGAAAAGAAGATTAGTTGAGAAGGCAACACAAGCTAAGGTAGAGATCGGTGAAGAAAAAATGTATCTGTTCTTATAGGGTAGTAAGGGTTGTTGAAATAATAAACTTGTTAGGTGAGGTTTGAAAATTGTATTGTACGATGTGTTAAATGAGGTTTGAAAATTGTTTTAAAAATTATATGGTGTGTTTGGTGAGGTTGTTGAAAATTGTATTGTATGATGTGTTAGGTGAGGTTTGAAAATTATTGTATGGTGTATTAGGTGAGGTTTGAAAATTGTATTGTATGGTATGCGATTTTTATAATGTATATTAGATAAAATGTTATGTGTGTTTGTGTGGTGTGAGTTAGTATAAATACATCCTCCCATTGTGAGTTATACCTCCTCCTTCTCTTGAGTGTTAGTGTTATTGTGAGAGTTTTGAAGTGAAAGTTTTTTTTTGAATTTGTTGTAAGAGTGATGAGTTTGTTGTAATAAAAATTTTATAATTCTTCTTACAAACTTGTTTTAGTGTTAACAAGGGTTTCTCCATAAATGGATGAAGTGACAATGGAATATCATAAACTCTAGTATGAATTGTATGTATTATATATATTCTTTTCTATGGAGGTAGATGGAAAAACATTGTTCTACATAAAGAAGAAAAACTGCAAGAGGGAGAAGAAGATGCAGAAGAAGAGGAGTAGATATAGCATGGCCAAAATCAAGTGAATTTAATAACGTAGAACGGAATTTTAGGCGAAACTGCTAGAGAAAGTCGGGGCAATTTCAGTATAGAATTTGGCATAACCCCTTCAATGGGATGTGTTATTAGGGTTACACTTTGATGAATATACAATTAATATATATTTTTTATTTAATAAAAATTGATATATATTATTATATTTTTAATATATTTATAATTTCATATAATTCATATAAGATCAAATTACTAATATCAAATAAATAAAAAAAATTTAGCTTTTAATGAATTTTTTTGTTTTTGATTAATTTAATCCATATTTAAAAATACAAATCAAATATATTCTATGATTTTAATCAAATTCAATTCCAATAGCAACGAATAGTAAAATCTAGAGTACCTTTACATCTGCAATGGGATTTTTTTCCTTTTTAGGTAAAATATTTCCTTATAAAATATTATTTATTACTAAAAACAGTTATCTACGTACCAAAATATGCGTAACGAAAATCTTATAATTATTCAATACTTCAACTTAGGATTTTATCCATTACCTTTCCTATATAATTAAAAACCAACCCACAAACCACCCACCAAGTCATTAAAAATATGGGTGTTTCCGCAAGTACCAAACGCATCGTTTCGCTCCTAATTCTACTAGCAGTTCTTCTTCCTGCTCAAGCCAAAACCCATGTTCATGTCTTTAATTACATAGGAAAGGTAGATCTAGTAGCGCATTGTAAATCCAAAGATGATGATCTAGGTGCCCGCCATGTTCCTTTTCAGTACCCCTTCGAGTTTGCATTTAACCCTAATATATGGGGAACGACGCTTTTCTATTGCAGCTTTGCATGGAATAACCAATTGAAATGGTTTGATATTTTTTCAGCAAATAGAGATGATTGTACGGACTGTTTTTGGATGGTCAAACCTAATGGTCCTTGCTTGGTTGATAATGATACTTTTCATGATCGTATTTGTTATCCGTGGAATAACTGATTTTTTATTTTATTTATTCATGTATTGATTTCAAGAATTAATAAAAATTATCGATATTTAGTATGATTATATATTCATAGAAATTGAAACAAATAGTCCATTTAAATCATTAATAATAAAAAAAAATATGAGGTACCTTATATAGAAAATTAGGAGGGTTAACATGAAAGCTTGGAAAAGTTTAAGGGCTAAAAAGTTTAGGGGCCTTAAGCCCCTCTTAGCCACCAAATGAAAATTACAATAATGTAAAGAGTGAAATCTTGTATATATGAGATTATAAAGAAAGCAAGTTTTATTTTAGTTATTTAAATATTCATAAGGATATATATATTGATAAACATATACATTATACATTACACACTTACATAAACATCAGAACAACACAAAAATTAAAAGACAAACAAAATATAGAATAATAAAATAAAATAAACATAAATAAATTTAAGAAAAAATATTGGAAGAAGAGTTACAAGAATTATAAGAGGAAGAAGAAGAGCAAGAAGTCATAAGAAGATGCGGTAATAAGTTAAGATTTTTTTTGTTATAAGAATTAATATAAATTTTAATATCTCATCCAAAACAAATTGAAGATAATTATTCATGTTTAAATCAATAAAGTTTTAGATATAAATTATTCATAATAACTTAATTTTTTGAATTGAATAATTATTTAATATGGTATCAGAGCCTCTATAATGTAAAGGTTTAAAGTTCAATTTATAAAAATCTTAATTAATAACTAATTAAATTTAATATAAGGTAGATATAAGAATGTGTATATTTATCTTTCAAGTCTAAACAAGTATTTATGTAGGTGGTATACTAGTTTTAGTTTGGTTAATGATTAATTAATTTTTTAATTCAATAATTTAATTGAGTAATTTACTTAATAAAATTTCTAGAATTTGTATTACTTATCTACCAAATATGGTTTCTTACCAAAGACAATTAC
>CANYBF012750686.1:0-25262 GCA_948192965.1 Dalechampia spathulata | reverse complement strand
TTTTAAAATTTGCATCCAATTTTTATATATTCTAATTTTAATCATTATTTCATCATTACATTTTATTATTATTAATATTATAAAATTAAATTAATCATTATCATATCATTATATATATATTTATATTAATATATTATTATTTATTAACACATTTTTCAAAATTATGGGATACCTTGGGGTCAAAATTGTGGGATGCCTTGGGGGTGGGGGTGGGATGCGCAGGGTGGGAGAAGACCACTTGGCCACCATTATAAATGGCGGCCAACCACCTACTACCGCCACGTCCCAGCCACGTACTACCATGTCATTCGGCCGCCAGTACCTGCTGACCACATCAAATCCAGAATTAATTTTAGTTGCACCTCAAATTCAGAAATTCCATTTTTTAAAACACCAAATCCAGAAATTGCCCATCACTTTCCAAAGGCCAACAATTTCAAGCAGATTTTCCAATCAATCAAAAACATGAAATCTGGAAATTTATGGTTTGACTGATTCAAACGATGAATTTCCAATCTACACTAAATAAATAAAGGAGAAATTGATTGCAACATCTGTAATATTTTTTCTAAAGAATTTTAGCTCTAATTGAAGTTTTATTTGGTCTTTGGTCAAATTTAATGGCTTTGAAACCAGCAAGAGTCTATCATCCTGATTATGATTGTTTATATTATTAAATCAAATCGATTAATTATGGTTCCGGAAAAGTATAAAGCCAAAGCGCTGGCATCCATTTCAAACTTGTAATATTCTTTCCTATTTTTGTTTTGTTTGTTCTGGTTAAGTATTGTTTGTTTCTCGGGAAAGTGAGGGGAAAAGGAAGAAGAATGGTGAAATTTGCAGGCGTAGATGAGTTGCAGAAGATTCTGGATGCTGATAAGGATGAAGCGTGTGCTAGACGACGCGCTCGGGATGCGTTTAAAGATGTTCAGCTTAATATTGATCACATCTTGTTTAAGGTATTTTATTTTCAATTTGTCCTTTCATTTGGATTGATATTATCGCTAATATCATGGTTAGCTGAGGATCATGATTATGGTTAGCGGTTAGTTTTGAAGTTAATTTAGTTCATTAATCACCGTTATTAGTATTAATTAAATGTGACTTGTTTGTATTGCAGACGCCTGCTGACGGTTTGAAAATAAAGGAGGTAACTATTAACAGATAAATTGTTGGATCATCTCAATTTATTAAATTCATTAATAATATAATAATATATATCAATTTTTATTAAATTTTAAATATTTATTAATTATTATCTACATATTAAAATCATTTAATATTAATTTAAAACCTAAAATTTTTTTAATATTTTTATTATCCTATTAAATACATCTTTTATACTGCTGTTTGTCTGAAAAGACATTTTAATTTGATATTATATATGAATTAAAAAATAAATAGTAATTATCTTTTTTTATTTTATGATATTATTTTTATTAATTATATTTAATGATATAAATTTTTATTAGAATTTATAAAATCATACTTATTAATGAAAGTTATTATTAATATTTAATTCTGAATTGTCAATTAAAAAAACATGATCATTTACACCTAAAAAAAGAGAGATTAATGGGAATATATATTTGAAGATAATAAATAGAATAGAAATCTTGAATTAAATATATCTTGTGATATTAAAAATAGATCTAATACTTCTCAGCTATAATCCTAAATACCATGAGTAATATATACATATATATATATATATATATATATATCAACTCGTATTGCATATCAAATATCTTTTACCTATTCTTGCTGACTGTTGTTGTGCACTAAATCTGCCATCTTACCCACAACTGATATTCTTCTTTCTTGCATAAAACTCTTGTAACTAATTCTCAAATCAGCGTTGTGAGTTCATGTCATGCCTTTTTCACTTTGTTCCCTTCATGTTGTGGAATCTGTATTCATCAACTCATTACTGGATCAAGATTACAGCTTTATTTCTGTCTCCGCATTTTCTTAAACAGTCGTATGAGGTGAACTCTAGAGGACTGAAAATTTTCACGAAAAGTTGGCTTCCAGGGTCTTCTTCTTCCCCCAGAGCAATTGTGTGTTATTGTCATGGCTATGGAGATACTTGCACTTTTTTCTTTGAAGGCATGTAACATAACCAGTATCAAGTTTTCTTTCGGAAGAATTCTGTCCGATGGTCTTCTGGTTATGGACTTTATTGATTATTGGCATTTTTGCAGGGATTGCAAGAAAGTTGGCGTCATCTGGTTATGGAGTTTTTGCAATGGATTACCCAGGATTTGGTCTTTCAGATGGTCTTCATGGATATATTCCCAGCTTTGATGATCTAGTTGATGATGTTATCGAGCATTTCTCCAAAATCAAAGGTTCATCTTAATGTAAACTTGCAAGTATTGGCACCTTTATTGCTTATTTTCATCATCTTTGTTAGAACTTGTGCACTTGATCTCGATCCGAACATTGGCATTAGATTATGGTCTCCTTCTGATTCATGTTACTGTTTCATTTGGATGGCAGAGGATCCAACAATTAGTAATCTTCCGAGCTTCCTGTTCGGACAGTCGATGGGTGGAGCTATCGTTTTAAAGGTGCACTTAAAACAACCCAATGCGTGGAATGGGGCCATTATTGTTGCGCCTATGTGTAAAGTATTATTCTCAACTTGATTTCGTTATCCATCTGCCTTATTTCCAATTACTTGCTCATGTTGGCTAAAACACAAATTGCAGATTGCAGATCACATGATTCCGCCCTTGATAGTGAAGAAGATATTGATCAGTGTTGCCAAATTTCTTCCCACGAGAAAGCTAGTCCCAGGGAAGGATATGATCAAGGCAGTATTTAGAGAACCGAAGAAGCTGGAACTGGTTAATCTCTTTACTTGAGTAGATTCAGTTCATAAACTGCATGTGTTCGGATATTATTATAAACTTTCCTTTCCTCTTCTTCACAAATGGCAGGCATCCTATAATGTCATTGGTTACAGAGACAAGCCACGGTTGAAGACAGCTCTGGAGATGCTGAAAACTACTCAAGAGATAGAAAAACGATTGGAAGAAGTACGTCAATTCTCAACTGTTTTTCATACAATCTTTGTATCCTCCGACGAAAATATCATAAGAATTCATATCATAACATTAAATAAAACCTTACGTTTGTTTATCAAGACCTGTGACCGGTATTAGTCCATAACATCTTTCATGCATATATAATTTTATACCACTCAATCTTTTTAGCACTCAGTTTCTTATGTAGAGTATGAATTCTAACAATGTATGATTTGTAAAAGTTCATACCCAACTGATCCATTCAACCAACCAATTTAACGATATTCCTAAATTAAAATGGTCGTGAGTACAGGTCTCTCTTCCGCTTCTGATTCTACATGGAGAAGCAGATATCGTAACAGATCCATCAGTAAGCAAGGCTTTGTACGAGAAAGCATGCAGTTCGGACAAGAAGCTTAAGCTTTACAAGGATTCATATCATTCTCTTCTGGAAGGTGAGCCAGATGAAGTGATAATCCAGGTTATTAATGATATCATTTCTTGGCTTGATGAGCACAACAAACAAATCGATGCCTCCTAACAGCTTGCCTCTTTATAAAGATTGTTTGTTTGGGTGGCAAATAACGTTGTCTTGTCTTCCTCATGTACATAAATGAGACATGTTGAATTGACTAATGTCAAGTTTGAATATGAACTTAGATAAAATAGTATTGATTAAATAGAATTAAGATGGATATGAATAAGTTGGATTCATTTTGGCATCCATAGGTGAACATTGGTAGTCTGAGCACTACTTTACTTTATAGAATAATTGCTTTGCTTGAAAGTTCGTGTTTCTGCAATGGAGTATTAATGGTGAATTCATTGGCTTTCAATGAAACTGGCCCTCACTCTGACTCTCCTCAAAGTAGCTATTCTCATTAAATCTGTTGCCACCCACTGCTAAAAGCAACGGTTTAAAGGCTGGTCCAGTGATCGATTTCTCCAACCAACAAGCTCTGCTATGCTGGTCAGACCAGGATTCAATTAAAGGTTAATCCAAAAAATGATCAAACTACTACTATTATAAATAATCAGGTTGCATTTTAATTAGGTATTGTTCAAAAATTAATTTTAGAATTGAGTATAACAATTTTGAAACATATCAGGATAGTAATTTTAATGTTAAATTTTTTTAAATAAAAAAAAATAGAAAAACTCATATTATTTTTTAAAATTATTTTAATTTTGCATTCAGATATTTGAAAATTATATTATTTATGAATTTCATCCACTGTAATGAAAAATTGGATTTCAGGAAGAAAAACAGCAAGTTCATTTCATTAAATACCCTGCGACAAAGTTGTGGTTGTCTTTACGATTTCCATTAACATATTATGACACATTTAGTACTTTTATGCAAGTTTTTGTCGGTATCATTCTTATTTTATCGTATAATAGTAAGGATTTATTAATTCTGAAACTTTATGCTATTAAATGAAGTTAAGAAAATAATTTAATATATATTTATTGAGTTTAACATATGAATATACATAAATTCATATCTTATGTTAAAATTTATTATGTAAGTATTGAAATTTTTACCAATTAAACTACAACTATAGACCCTTTCCTTTTCTTACAGGAATTTTAATATTATCTTAAAAAATCATTCGAGTAATATAAGGATGATTAGCGACATGCAATGTAGTTTAATCTGATAGATGATGCATGATCTACATACAGGTCTCCTTCTGACATTTCCGGCTTTAATGACCAGAGTTAAAGATTCAACTACTTTTCACAAGTAGGTACAAAAGCAAAGCTGTAATACGTCCAAATACATGAGCCAGCCGGGAAGATATATTGCTATATACACTGTCTAGAAGATGCTAACTACCAGCAGTTTCAGAGATTTAAAAATGGTGGTGAAGGAGGCCGAGAAGAAGATGAAAGGCATCGACGATGAGCTGCTGAAGATGATGAATGCCAGAATGGACAATGTCCAAGAGAGAAGGCGTGCTAGAGATGCATTCAAGAACATTCAGCTCAAGATTGATCACTGCTTAATGAAGGCATTCTCATTCTCATTCTCATTATCATCATCATCACGATGAATTGAATCAACATGTTCTTGATGATTAATTAAGTTGTTAGAAGTATGATTATGATGGGTTGGTATATGATCGATTTATGTGTTTGTATGTGTTTGTGCAGATACCATATGAAGGGCTGAAGATAGCAGAGGTAACTTCTTAAACCATATTCTTAATTTGTTAGTTGCATTAATAATGACTATGCTCCATTAATTAACTAATCATTTGCCTATCCATTTCTCCCTCTTATTGATTTAATATTTAATATCTGTTTACATTTAAAAAATTTTAATTTCATAGAATTTCAAATATTATATGAAATTTAAATTTAGAATTTTTATAATTAATAAAATTTTGAATTTTTTTGATAATTATGTTAAATTCATATATTTTAACAATATTTTTATGATAAATTTAAATATGTTATATTCTTTGATGAATTAAAAATAAGAATTTGAAAAAAAAATGTAGAATCTATAAATTTATAAAATTCATATAATTGAAATTTTACATATTTTAAAATGTTTAAGATTTCACATTTTATTGTTGGTTTAATAATAAAATCTATAGATATTCGTAAATAAATAGATTAGGTTACATATATTTTTAGAATAAAATTTACAATTTAGATTTCATTATCATTACTATAATACACTAAAAGAGAGAAAAGGGTAAGAGTTCTACTATTTTTTTTAAATTTATTTTATTTAATAGTTTTATTTATGTTTATAACTAATCTTAATTTAAAAGTTTTATTCAAATTTAAATATAAATATTAATTTTTTATTTCCTAATTTCAATATAAAAATTTTATTTAAAATTAAATATAAAAATTAATTATTTATATTATCTAATAGTTTAATATGTTAAAATTAATTTTCATTATTATCTCATAATATAGTTTTAATTTCTACTTATAACATATGTTGAAATTAAACTAAAATTATCATATAAAATTAATTATTTATTAAATATGAATTTATATGGATAAAGATCATAGTTTAATTTCTAATCATTATTTTTTGAATTATATATCTTATTTAAAATATTAATATTATTAGGATAATAAAAACTTTAGAATACACTTTATATGCATATATACAAATACACTTTATTTGAATATATACAAAGATATGTTAAAGATATTTAAAATATAATCTTAAACCTAATTTTTAAATTGATTTTAAGAAAAAAAATTTTGAATTTTTTAAATTAATAGAAATAATAATAATAAATTACTCACATAAAATATTTTGATTAAAATTTTAGTAATATTAATCAATTAAATTTAAATATATAATTATTTAAGAATTCTATTCAAAATTAAATATAAACACAAATTTTTTTATCATTTAATAGTTGATTTATTAAAATTAATTTTTTATCTAATTTTTATAACAACTAATTTCTATCTAAAAATTTTATTCAAAATCAAATATAAATGCTAATTATTTTTAATATTTAATAGTTATAAAATATCTCATATTTTTAATATTTAACTTGGTAAAATTTAATATATGTTCTTATTAATTTAATAGCTAACACATTAGTCTTTTAGTAATTTTAATTAATAAAATTATTTTTATCAAAAATATTATTAAAATGATTGTATTTTTATAATTTAAAATAAAATTTTAAATTAATATAAATAAATAATAAAAAATCTATGTCATAAAATATTTTAGTTGAAATTTTTAATTAAATTTAAAAATATGATTATATCAATTAAAATAGAATTTTAAATGATACGTATAATAATAAAATTTTAAAAAGATAAAAATTTTATTATAAAAGTGATATGTATAATAACATAATTTTATAATAGTTTAAATTATGTTTTATAATATAATTTTAAATGATATGTATAATAATAGAAATTGAACTATATGTGAAAATAGAATTTTATTAAGATTAAAATGATATGTTGCAATAAAATTTTAAATGATATATATAATAATAATATTATTATTTTATTAAAATTTAAAATATTAAAAAAATAATTATTAAAAATGATATAAATGATAAATTAAATAATCAATATTAACATGCAACACATATAATATAATGTAACTTTATTTTATGATAAAATAATGCAATGAATGAGTTTTTCACATCATGATAAAAATGAGATTTTATAATTTTATAGAATACATATATTCTTTTTCAAATTAAATAATAAAATATTTAAATTCTATAAAATACGTCAACTCTAAATGATTGATGATTAATTTAACATTTTATAAATTATTTTATTTTTTATGACTAAATTATGGAATTCTATGAATCTTAAATTCTTTGGACTAAATTCTAAATGATAAAATTTAATTATAAATATAAAAAAGTTAGAAGAAAAAATATTAAATTGGAAGGTGAGAATGATATGTTGTTTGATAAGAATGGTATCTCAAATGATAATTATACTTTTAAAAAACTGTATTTACAGTCGTATAAAGTAAATTCTAGAGGAGTAGAGATATTCTCGAAGAGCTGGCTGCCACAGAAAACCAGCCCCAAGGCATTGGTTTGCTACTGCCATGGCTATGGAGAAACTTGCACCTTCGTATTTGAAGGTATACATACATATATATATCTAGAAGTCTGAGTAAACACCGTTAAATTGTTAATTTAGTTCAACTAATGGGTGGAATATGATTTTATGTATAATTGAATTGTGCGAAGGCGTTGCAAGGAAGTTAGCATCATCAGGATATGGAGTGTTTGCAATGGATTATCCAGGCTTTGGTCTTTCACAAGGTCTCCATGGCTATATCCCAAGTCTTGATCTTCTTGTTAATGATGTTGCTGAGCATTACTCCATCATCAAAGGTTAATTATCTTCATTTACACTCTTTCCTTTTCTTAATATTATTCACTTTAATATTTTATAAGTTTCAATCTCAATGTCAAGAACAGATTAATCATGATTATTGGAAATTAATGATTATTATGGTGGGCAGAGGATCCTAAGTTTCGGGATCTGCCAAGCTTCCTTCTTGGACAATCTCTGGGAGGAGCAGTCGCCCTGAAGCTGCACCTGAAACAGCCACATGCTTGGAATGGTGCCATGGTTATTGCACCCATGTGTAAAGTAGATATATTTATATATATCATCATCTTCTTCTTCTTCTTCTTCTTCTTTTTAATTTAATATTTTATTTTTGTCTGAATCTTCCATCATTAATTAACAAAGCATTTTGTTTTAAAATTTAGCTTGCAGATAAAATGATTCCGCCATGGATTCTGGTTCAGATTCTGATATGCATAGCTTATCTATTTCCCAAGCTGAAAATTGTCCCCCACGATGATTTCGTCAAGATGGCTTTCAGAGATTTGAAAAAGCAAGAGCTGGTAACTTCGTTTCCAAAACCCTAATATTGTTTTCTAACATTTCAGCATTATAAATCAATATAAACATATATATACATATAAACATTTTGCAGGCACAATATAATATTATAGCATACAAAGATACAGCGCGGCTATGGACAGCTTTAGAGTGTCTAAGAACAACCCAAGAACTGGAAGGAAGATTACACGAGGTACTCTTACTTTACCATATAGTTTATTGTCAATCCATTATAATCATCAATAGGATGAGTAAAAATTATCAAAATATATAAAATCAATACCATTTGATTTTTAATTTATTTAAATTGATTTAATTGTAATGGTTAAGATTTTTACAATGATTCTCGATATCGGATGCTTTCAACAGCAAATAATAATAATAATAATAAGTTAGATAAGAATGGATAAACAATGAATGGGATTGGCAGGTAAGTCTGCCATTGTTGATACTGCATGGAGAAGCTGACGTGGTGACGGATCCATGGGTAAGCAAGGCTTTGTACAAGAAGGCAAGCAGTTCAGACAAGAAGCTGAAGCTGTACAAGGATGCGCATCATTCGCTACTAGAAGGAGAGACAGACGACGTCATCTTTCAAGTTCTTGACGACATTGTCTCGTGGCTTCATGCTCGTTGCAACTGAAACCCTTCTCCATTTCACTTCAATTCTTTCCTTTCCTCAACTCCTATCTCTTATTTCTAAACCCTCCATTCTTAATTTCTACTGCTAATAATTCCAAAAAAATTTCTGATTCCTTAATATGATAGTTAAACTTCGATTTTAATTTAAAATGAATGGATAATATTTAATTTCAAGTTATTTAATCATTATTATATTACTAAAATATAAAAATTAAATAATATTTTTGGGGTATTTGGCATAATTTTTTAAGATAGTAAATAATTACATTGATGTTTATTAAGTATATGTGTATTTTAAAATTTTAAAAGAAAAAGATTTTTACGCATTCTTTATATAATAATTAATAATTTTCACTTATTTGAAGATTATTAATTATTCTACGAAAGCATGTTATACTGTGAAGAGTGTGACATTATTCTTCTTAAAAATTATGTTAATAATTATTTAAAATAAAAATTAATATCATTAACTTTTCAAGATTCATAAGATATAAAAATATATTTAAAATAAAATTAATTTAAGTAATTATAGTGATATATAAAATTTAAAAATATTAGTTCTTGTATATTTAAATAAATTTTATTATATTCTTAATAATTTTGTATAATTTTTAAAATTAACTTATTAAAAAATTATATATATAATTAAAATAATATATACCCTTAATAATTATTTTATATTTTAATAGCTATATCTAATAAAATTTTACTAACATATTATTTGATCAATCATTTACTATTAACTATTAGCTAACAGCAACAAATAACAACTATCATCAAATTAAATTTATAATATATTTATTAATGTGATCATATAATAATTATTTTGCATAATAACAAAAAAAAAAAGAGTTGCGAATGGTTGATAATCTTACAATTATATAAATTTTCTTGAGAATCTAAAACATCTAAATTTAAACCTTCGTTATTATATATATAAATTTTCATTCAAATAGTAAAAAAGAAAAGAAAATTATGATAAAAAATTTTAAAATCCAAAAGGACCTGTTTATAAGATGTATAATTCAATTTTGATGATACATATATATATATATCAAAACATTTTATTTTATAAAATTGAATTTAATTAAAAAAATTATTAAAAATAATAAGATCAGATTAAATTATTTGAAAATAATGAAATGAAATCAAATTATTTCTAAGTTATTTTTTGTGGAACCCTAACCAATGATTAAACATGACTGTCGTTAATGTTGAGATGCTTTTGCTATCAATCAAGCAAATAATTTCTTATTTTTATATCCTTGTAAATCAATTTTAAAAACTTATTTAAAAATTATAAATAATAGTTTAATTATTAATTTTATTTATATATAAAATATGAATCAGATATAAATAAAAAAATTTTAAAATTTAATTTATTTTTTATGTATGTATCAAATTAATTAATTAATTAATATAATATAATTTTATATTATATTATTATATGTGATAAAATTTATAAATATACAATTCTATTTCAAGACGAGCCTTTAAATCGAAGAAGGGTTACCTTAATGGATGTCTATTGGTATTTATTAATAACATAAAATTTATAAATTTAAATAAAAATTCTAATAATTACCTTCACTATAAAGATAAGTAATAATTAAGTTTTTATATTTAATTAGATAATTATTATGTTATTTATTATTGTTAATGGATAAAAGGTTATTTATGCTGGAAAAAATTTTTATTTTTACGGGGGCACATACACATTGGTCCCTTCAATTTTTTTTTCAAAATTATTTTTTAAATTTTTTTATTTTTTCAAAAATATGATAATTGTATTTTTTTTAATATTTTTTAGTTTTGTACTTTTTAATATAAAATATATTATTTTCTATTTAAAATATATTTTAAAATTGAAAATTATGAAAATATCAAAAGATATATTATTTTAAATTAATACTAAAAAATTATAATTTAAAATTTTGATATTAAATACTTAAAATATACATATCAAATAACTACTATATATTAAAATAATATCTTTTCAATATCTAATAAATAAATTTTGAAAAAATCTATAATTTTAAAAATATTTTATCAAATTTCATATTTTTCAACAAAAAATCATATTTCTATATTTTCATAAAAAAACCCTTTTATAAAACTACATTCAACAAAATAATCTGATCCAACCAACAATTTATGTTAAAATAAAAGGAAAAACTTTATTGTTCGTATTTAATTACCATATATAACTTTTGTATTTCTTAATAATAATAATAATAATAAATCTACATTTTCCTGATCAAGAACTTTAAATATTTTATTTATGTAAAAATCTACCAATCAAATCTAAAAATTCAATTAATTTATAATTTTTAGATAAATTTTACAAATCCCTGAAGTAATTCAGTTTTTTTAAGTTATGTAATGCAATTGATAATATATAATATAATATAATATAATTAAAGATAAAATGTAATATAGTATTTATTATTATGTTATTAAGTAAAATTTTATAGAATTGATTTATAAAAATATTATTATAAAATTATATTTGAATTGATATTATCTGTTTTGTTGAATAAATATAATGATAAATACATAAAAATTAGTATATTAATATATTAATTAAGTTATATTTAATTATTGAATTATAGATAAATATATTATATAAAATTTTTAAATTATCTAAATATATAATCAAATATATAATATAATATTATTGTAAGAGGTCTTTTATAGATAGAAATATAAGAAAAATAATATTTATTTATAAAATTAATTGTTTTAGTAGTCATGAATATACAAAACAATATAAAATTCTTAAAAAAATTAATAAACTTAACTTCTCATCTTATGAATCATTATTTTTTAAAATTTATTTAATATGAATTTTCTTTCATTAATTAATATTATTATAAAAATTTAATCATTATACTTAGGTAAAAAATAAAATTCTACACATAAGATAAATATCGATTATATCTATTATAATGATTAATTCTCGAATATGATTTTTATACTTGTAAGATGGTAAAAACTCGAACCTAAATCTACAAATTCTTGAAAAGGACTTATAATTAAAATACCATAATCTTAACTTTTATTCATAAAATTAAGGAAAATAGAAATGTAAAA
Organism: Dalechampia spathulata; assembly: GCA_948192965.1. Taxonomy (NCBI): domain Eukaryota; kingdom Viridiplantae; phylum Streptophyta; class Magnoliopsida; order Malpighiales; family Euphorbiaceae; genus Dalechampia; species Dalechampia spathulata. The sequence goes on along the minus strand of CANYBF012750686.1, from coordinate 13,113 downwards.
TGAAGCAAGGATGGTATTAAAGTTGTGTTTTGAGTATACGAAAGGAATAGCAAAGCAAGCAAGCAAGCAAGCAAGCAAGAAAGCAACAAGCCACATGGCTGCAACCTCAGAATGTACAATAATAACCAATCACTGGCAACAAAAACCCAGTTCAGAGCAGGAAAGAAAAGACAAGAAACCTAATTGGAACTCGCTTTTATCTTTTCATTTAAAGATTCTTCACTAGACAACAAATGATATTGCGCATGTGGGTCCATTTGACCTCTCTCTGTGGATAGACATTTCCCTTTCTTTGCCTTTTCTTAGTGCTCTCTCTCTTATACTTCTTGCTTCCAAGTTTCCCATTTCTCTTTTCTGTTACTTGCTGTAGCTAGTGGTGTTTTTTTATGCATTATAGGGTATACTACTTGCTGTCTTGTCTCAGTGCGCCATAAAAATTCAAGCTTTTCTTTCTTTCTTTTTCGTTATCTTTTAAAGAAAAGGTTTTTCCTACCTGTACGTTACTCTTCTGTAGTGGGATTTTGATGGTTTATTTTATAATTCTAGCTTTAACCGAATGAAGAAGCCATTCTTGCTTTTGGGTTTCTCTATTTTGCATCAGTTATGTCCTTCTCTTCTTGCTTTTGCCATTCTCTAATCCACTGCAAGGTATCCATGTTTCCTCTCTTTAACTTTTAATTGTTGAGTTGCTATTGGTTTTTTGTTCCTTAATGATACGTGCTAATAGATTATTGTTATTGAAGATCGGATTGCTATGCCTTTACCTAAAGAGTGTTCTTTAGATTCTTGGAAAAGTTCGTCTATTCTAAGTGGTTTTGGATTAAATTGGAAATGGGAAGTTGGGTCTTAATCTGAACTAAGAACTTGCATTCGGTTTTACTCTAATTCCAGCCTGTTGTTTTTCCTTTTATTTCGATGATATCGACACCATTATGAAAAATCGGTTGTGATGCAGATTTACTTATGTTAATGGCTGCCAAATGTGCATTTTGACAAATAACTGAAACAAGTTTGGTATCATTTAACAGAGGCGTGTAGGGAGTTTCGGCATTGCCTTTCTGACAGACTTGTCCTTCTCTTTTCCAACCTATTTATCTATCTTTCCCTTTCCTCGATTTCCCCTTCCTAAAACTACATACATTTCAGTTGCTTCTCTGGTCTTTTATCTATGTTTTAGTTATGGATCAGGGTCCTTTCTGTAACACGATTGTACAGTAACATGATTATTTAGATTGTTCCCTGAGATGATTTTAGTACTAATTTTTAGAGATTCAAGCATTTGTTTGTGAAAAACATTCTAACTAGCTTTTAAACTCCAGGTATTTCAGATTTCAGATTGAACAGTATGAAAGCACTAATTTCATCGAACATTTCAACTTTAAAACACTATATAAACTATCTACCACTAACGGTTAATCTATAATAACTGAATCATTATAAAAAAAAATACTAGATAGTATCTAGTCTTATTCAACTAGGAAAGAATTCTACTGTTCAAACTATAAGTTTAGCTACTGTGATGTTTTTTCTAGTTTTTGTTTGCTGCAATTCTCAACAAAAGTGAACAGCTATGTTTGTATGCACAAGCTTGGAGGCTTTTCTTAAGCTTTATATTTCATATCTTATAGATTGACTACTCATGGCCGATTTTAAGATCCCAGCATCTTGTTGAGAGGGGTGGTGAGAAGTTTTCCTTTTCTCTCAGAAGCAATAACACTGAATTTTTCGGTCAGCAAGTGCCAAGAGCTGGAGCTGACTTACTAAATGGCTGGAGTTTTATTGGAGGATCAAGAATTGCCATTCGACCGAAACTAGCAAGATCTATTGTCTATCGAAAGCACTCAAGAGTTCACGCATCATGTAATTCATTTTGCTCAATATTAATGTCTATTGATGACCTTCATTGTCAATGTTTTGAAGTCCAACTCTTAGCAATTCTTCCCTTCTGCTCGATTCATGTTCTTCAGAATGGATGTCTTCCACTTTGTTTTTTATAGTTTCTCTCTTCTGAAGTAAAGAACAGAATTAGATTCGGTCTTCCATTTCTGTGTCTCTATGCATCAAACACCTAAACTCTCCCCTCCCTCTACGTCGTGCCTGCTATTTCTTTGTTTCCTTGCACATGTTATACCAGGAGTCTTCTGAATATGTTCCTATCCCCTTTCATTATCCATGATAAACTTTCACCTATCAGCTAAAGCTACATGAAAACTACATTCTGAACAGCTATCAGCAGTGACCATTGCATGCTAAATCCAGGCTCATAGTCAATTACAAGTCCTGAACTGTGTTTCGAGGCTCCAATATCTTCTGTTTAGGTGCTGCATCAAGCTTGATCTCTCGGTCACATTTAACGTTTCTTCCTATTTTCCGTCAGTGCTAGATTATTGTTTCTTTGAAAAAGAAAAATCGAATTTGCTTGGAATTGATATCAACTATCAAGTGTAAGTTTTTTTGTTCGAACATTTCTTGTCACAGGGTTGACCGGTTATCAATTAGCAAGTACTGCTTTCACATTAGGAACTGCAGCTGTTCTTCCATTTTACACCCTCATGGTTGTAGCTCCTAAAGCTGAACTGGTATGCATTCTCTTCAGGCTTAATCTCGATCTATTCTGGTTTTACAAATCTTGTTACCATATCATTTTTTGTGCCATTTCTTGGAAGCAGTCCCCAAGAATTGTGCAAGATCTTGTTTGTTTAATTTAATCTAAACATTTCCAAGTCAAGATTCCTCATGTCCTTCAAAGCTTCTGGCCTGCGAACTTGAGCCGCAATCTGCCTTTTCCTGCAGACTAGAAAGTCTATGGAGAGTAGCGTACCTTATGTTGTGCTTGGACTTCTGTATGCATATCTTCTACACCTGTCATGGACACCTGATACGATACGGCTAATGTTCGCAAGTAAATACTGGTTACCAGAGGTTCGTGCACTGCATGCATACTGGAATACATTTTGCTTTTCTCTTTTACTATAATTTCCAAGCAATTCGAGCCTATTTTTGTTTGAAAAAATGATGATATTATTGGTTTAACGGTGCCAATATATTTTCAAACAGTTGCCTGGTATTGCTAAGATGTTTTCCAATGAAATGACATTGGCTTCAGCTTGGATTCACTTGTTAGCTATTGATCTCTTTGCTGCAAGGTATATATCTGTTTTCATTTCTTCCATACTTCATGATTTCTGTAGTCTTCATCCTGGCTACGCTTGAGAAATTGTGATTGGTTCCAGGCAAGTGTTTCATGATGGATTGGAAAATGAAGTCGAGACACGACATTCAGTTTCTCTTTGCCTGCTGTTTTGCCCCATTGGAATTGTCGCTCATGTCATCACTAAAGCCCTTACCAAAGGTGCCGGAAGTACCAGGCATGGCATGTAATTGATCATTTATTTCTGCAAAAAACAAGTGGAAAGATACATTTGGAGGTCTAAACTGACATCAGTTTGTCTTTTTTTAAACCATTTATAAATGTGCTGTTCATCTTCCAGAGAACTTTCATTCTCCTTAGCATGACATTTGCTGCTACTCCATTTAGTTCCAAACCCTTTCTTCGTTCAATAAGGTTAAAAAAGAACCTTGAGGAGATCAACTCCAGCAGATTCATTGCCGATAAATAGCAACAGAAGTTCATACAATTGGTTCAACGATATCATCTTCATATCAAAAATACAATAGTTCCAAAATTCAGCGCTTGGAATGAATTTACAAGATTTATATACACTTCACAACGAATACCAATCAGCCACCTACAGGAGGAAAAAACTATACGATATGAGAGATTCTAACCATGGATTTCCCATTTTTCCCACCAATGTTCAGCTTTACCCTTCAATTGTCTCGTAAAAGAGAACCGCATAAGAAAGGAAACCGTTTACCGATTCTGACAGGGTTGTGCAGGTGTGACAATTTTGTAGGAAAGACAGCATATATCAAGTAGGAAGTGAGGGCATCTGCCTTTGTTCTTCCAATACCCCATCTGATGGATCTGAATGCGGAAAAAAAGCCTTTCTGCCCCGTTCTAAGGAAGTTGCCTCATAGATGCCTGCAGGAGATGCGCAAGATATGTCAAACAAAAACAAGGGTACCACGGGCATGAAGTCAAAGAAACAATAACAAACAACCATTTCTGTTTGCTCGCAATAACTATCAACGAGACCCAAACAATGGATTAAATATAATTGATTTTATTATCTGTCAATGCCGGATAGAGATAACAAAGTTTTTCAATCATAGACCTCCATGATTGTCACTAGTAAATAAAAAAAAAAAGCTTTAAAAAGGATCATAAAAAGACAAAGGAAGCGTTTCACTCTTTTAAGTAAAGTATGTAATATACACACACACACACACAGTAAAGAAAGGAAAATAGAGCACATTTTAAGAAACACCGTTATAGGGTCCAACCGAATCAAACAATATCAACAGCTTTTCAAGCTATTACAGCTAAAATGTCGATGTGTTCATTGAAATGGATCAAGTATACCGATGTTCAATGGAACCATTCATGGGCACATCAAGGATGGCATCTTACATGAATCTAACAAACGTGACCAAATTGCAGGCAGCGCTGTAGGAAAGTAAGAAGCAGAGCAATCTATGGCAAGCCATGATGTGTTGTGTTGTCATTCGACACTTCAATTTTTCAGTTTGGATCAATCAGGGTTAATTAAAACAATGTTATGCAAAGATGAATTTCAAGGTCATTTTATTTTTTGATAATCTAGACACTCTTTTAAACTAATTATCTAGACACTTTGTAAATGATGACTGCTGATAATGAAGTGAACTTCTTTTAATCCTTTGGGTAAAAGAGTCGTTCACAGACAAAGGAAATCCCTTCAACTCCAATCACTCTACGAGGCAAGTCATCTGTCTGTCTGAACAGATGAACTGGAGGTCTCATCCCTGAGATCCATTTCAATAGGGGAAAAAACAGTGCACATGCAGCGTTTTAGACACAAACAAAGCCAATTGATATAACTTTTCTACGTACCAACACCCAAAATCAACGTGCAACTAACAAAGCCTGGCAGAGAGAAGTCCATTTTGTAAACGATCTCCATGATTATAATGCATCCTCCGGCTACCATTAAATGCCTTGGAGAAGAGAAAACCATGTGCAATCTACAAACAGGAATAAAGCAGGTTTCATCATTTACTTTAAAAAAAATACATCAACCGAACCTTTCAAGAGAATTACACATGTAATATGCATTTCTTGTGGGAATCACCAGCAACATAAAACACATGGCATCAAAAAATAAATGACAAATTGTACTTCTAAATATAACACAGTGGATGCAAAATCTAAGACACCAGCCAGCAATAAAGTTCATGATAGGTGAAGTCCATGTGACATTAGATGAGCCACGAGGTATTAGATAAAATGATAAATTAATGGCTAACAATGATAAATTAATGTCTATTGCAAAACGTTGTCCATACTGATGAAATGATGCCATTGTTACAAAATCAGCAAACTCCAAAAACATGAAAACAGCTTCATTAATTGCGGTGGTAAGAACTACAGGAATGATGCTAGTGCAGCTTCCACATTTTCCAAGGAATCAACTGCCAAAGCAACATGAGTCATAAAATAACATGGTCAATGCAACATCACAGTACTCCAATTCTTAGCACAAGCACATCATCATGGAAAGATGAATGCAATTGAGAAGATTTTGTGTAATATATGCATGGTTGATAACAAACTGCCATCTCATCCGCAGAAAGTAGTTGCTGGACAAATTGATGATAAATTACTATCATGCATGCTTCAGGATAATATGAAAAAGGACAAGTGAAATTAAATGATTCAAATAAACATGGAGGCATTGATGAAGTAACAATAACAAAGCACAAAGAGCAGATACATACAAGAGGAGAAACAGGAAAGTTTATTTCTATCCATAAAGAAACATTCATTAGAATACCCAAGCATAAGCAAGCAAAAACTAAGGCAGCATACACATCATTATTACCTCTCCTCTGCAATGCTGTCAACGTAAAATATTAAGACAACTCCAAACAGAATGGTGCTCATAAATGCCCAAGCTGAAAATGGCAGCTTTATGCTGCTCCCAGAAGCTGATCCCTTAAATATTAAAATAAGAACAGAAAGAAACAGCAACAGCAAGCTATTCAGAATGAAGCCAAATCCTGCAGAGTGTAGATACTTCAATGATTTCAAATGTCATCCCAGTGGACTAAACTTACAATAATGAAGTCCCACATGGCCACAGGAAACAAAAAACATGTTGCAGAAGCAATAGTTATGGCATGAAGCCTCCTTTTAAGTTGATTCTGAAAATAAAAAGAATTGATTACAGTAAATAAAGGATTGCCACCAAACCTGTTTTAACCCCGTCCCTGGCATTCCGATCCAAAACGATAATAATTATGGATCAATAAATCTCAATACCTTGAGTGAAACACGCCGTGCAATCACCCTCCTTAAAGCTGATAATATACCAGCAATGATTGGAACTATCATTTCTGTCATATTCAAAGCTACTTCAGTGTGATCTTCAGTATCAACAGTTTCTTTGATCGGTATTTTCATGTTAAGTTAACAATACAAGTGTTATTTTTGACAAAATAAAAAATAAATAGAAAGATGATCACAATTATTATTAATATGAATGAGATAGCATTCACCATACAAAAGGATATAAAATGGGGAATATGTAGCCATTGCCCACCCTTGAGATAATAAGTAGAAAGATGCCAGCATTGCAATGAGTCCGCCAACCTAGTAGAAAAATATCCACAAAAAAGAAAGAAAACAGAATGAGAGGAAAGGAACTGACAACTTCAAAGTCAAAACCAGGGGATAGCAATTAAAAATAGAAGCAGAACTGGAATGAGTAGTCAACACCAATTCAACTTCCAATTTACTATATTATCTAATTCTTCTCATAATACAATACTGGAAACACTGACTATAAAATATTTTACTGCTATCAGTTTACAGTTTTCAATACCTTGTTAACAATTTATATAGCTAAAGAACCATCCTTGTATCCATGTGGAGTTAATTGTTAATGCTTTGCAAATTTGAACACAATGCATGAATCTCAAATTAATGGCATGGAAAAACACAAACATTCAATTTCAATTCTTCAATGACCACAAAATTGAAAAGAAATACCTTTTTCCATAAATGGCTTCTCATACCATATAATGTGGCAGACAATACTCCAAGAACAGCACCAGAATACTCCGCTAATATGGCTCTATATTCCAAATGAAGAAACAAATACTGATTGTATAATCACAAAATAAAATACATACTCGATAAAATAAAACATGAAGACAACACAAAATTTTGCAACTAACTATAGCACCAATACCAGCAATTGGACATGAATCATGCAATATAAAAAGAAAGTGAGAGAAGAGAATCGAGTGAGATTGTCTGTGAGAATGAGAGTCCATTCATCAGGGAAATGATGGGATAAACAACACAAGCTCATAATTTTAGCTCAGATAACCATGACCTTAACTTTCATATGAGCAGAAAGGGTGTACTGGTTTTTGGAAGTCATATAACCATAGAGCTTTCATGACTTGGCTAACATATGTTGGGCCCTATGTTACCCCCTTTTCTCATTGTTGCCAAGAAGGCAATGAAACTGCAAAAATTCTAATACAAACAAGGAACACGTGACAAGTCTAACATGAGATTCGGGTGTATCATTTCTTTGAAATTTTCTCAACAGTTTATTAAAGGATTAGCAATAAGTATTTAGTGTAGATAATTGTTGCCTCTCCCTTCTTTTTTTTCCTTCTTAGCTTCATTCTGAATTTACAATTCTACTGCAGTCGCAGAAATCCTTCCAGCCAAATGGTATATTTTTCTCAATTTCAATTTCACCATTCATTTTCTTTTCTGATGTTCTTATTATAACTTACTACTATAGTCCTGAAACCTTTCCACAGCCTACCTCAGTAATAGTACCTTAAAAAATCAGAACATGCAAAACTAAATCATTTTGTCATCAGAAATTATAATAATCATATTCCAACATGCATTGGGCTGCCTCATAGTGTGTTTTTAAAGCACTGAATTTGCAACTCTATGAAGCCTAATCTTATGTGTCAAATTATCATACAGCCTAACACTATTCCATAGCCATTTACAGCAAAAGAGTTTCCTTGTTAAGAAGTTACAGTAATGTGACTCCGGATTGAGCTACTAGTTTGTTTTTTAACTGCAAATCCACAAGTCTGCTAACCCTAAACTTATTTTTCAAGTTATCATGCTGACATTTCCTTACCATATAGCAAAGTTAAAATTGGAAAACTACAGAAGAAAGTTATTAGTATATGCGGTGCAAATTTCACAAAAAAGTAAAAAAAAAAACTACCTAACTGGTCCGCAAGACTTGAGACCCTTCCCCCACAAAATGAAGTATAAAGCTGTTATAGCACCATTTATGATAGAAGGCACTACCTGATCAATGTAAAACAAAATAAACCTATGGATTAAAAATAGCAGATTGCTAACTAAATTTAAGGGAAAGAAATTATTTCCATATTAACCTGTTGACTAGAAAGTGGTCTCCCCTTCCATGGCTTTTGAAAAATTAAAAACAAGACACACGAGGGAACCAAACAGCAGAAGATAAATAATACCACTGAAGCTCCAGTCTGAGACAAATATCGGTACATCGAGTAAATTGACCATATTCTCAAGAAATTTCCCAAAATATGGATTATCTGCAAAGGAGTATGCCTGAAAAAGAGAAAGAAACGAAAATCAATATCATCATTCATGAAGAGAGATGTTATATTTTCCCTAAAGCAAGGAATTCATTCAAAATTGTTAAAAAAAAAACAAAGAGAGAAATTCTAACACCTAACAAATTGGCTGTGCTTATAATGAACAAGCAATTAGATTGTTAGATAGTAAGAACAAATTGCAGCACCAAAAAACGACTCAAAGCTTGAATACAGAATGATGACAAAAATTAAACGGTAAATCACAATTACCTAAACCCCAAACCAACAATTTAAGAAGAAGCCAGTGAAATAACAATGCTTATTAAGCAACATAGAAGTACATCCACCATTAATTAAAACAATAAACAAGAACAAGGAGTTAAGTTCAGGGTTAGGGTTTTGAGTGTATACCTGAAATGAAGAGATCCACGATCTTCTTCCTTCATTTGCTTCGTAGACATCATCATTATTATTTTCTGTTGAAAAGCAAGAGGAAATCAAATCGAACAGAGTGTCGATCGGTGAAGCTAACTGACTCTAGAATATAATGCAGGCAAATTAGAGATAATAACAGAGATTAACTAAATTAAACACTTCAAATTGAATACTAGTTTCTTTATTCCCTGAAATTTTAAGAAATGCTTAACCATGTTTAAAGAAACAAACAAGCCGTGTACTCTGTCAGATTGAGATTGAATGCAACTGTGATTGGGCCTATGGTTCAAGTAAGCTTTATCCGATTATGGAATTCCAGAGTTAGGCTTTCCTTAAAACCCCGATCCACGAGCTCTTTCCAAGCATTTCCTTTCGGGCTTTTCCGAATTGCAGTCTGAACGTTTCTTTAAGCCCTTGTTTGGGAAAATATAAGTGGAGGATGGAAAATAAGGGAAGAAAATAAATTTTAATTTTCTCCTATTATTTTATTTCTTGAAATTTGGGATGAAAGAAATAAAATAAGGGTAAAAAATAAATAAAATTATTTTTTTACAAAATCGGAATTATTTTAATAAGAGGACAGGTTTGCCCATTACATCTAAACCACATAAAAGGGTAAAGCTGGGATTTCAAAATGCACGGTAACTTTATTTTCTTTCCATTCCTTTCCAAACAAAGAAAAATCATTTTCCTCCTATATTTTCCCTTTCCCATTTTCCTTCCCTTTCATTTTACTTCAATCCAACCATAGTGTAAAAAATAGGGTGAAGTAGCATATTTTCCCCAATTTAAATTCCCTTTTTAAACCATCAAAAATAATAAAAATATTTTAAAATATCAGATTTTATGAAAATTTTCTAAATTAATGGATTTTTTAAAAATATTTATAAAAATAGGATTTTAAAAGTTCCACGTATTTTAGAGTGTAAAAAGATTTACTTCAAGTACATATATATTATTTTTGAAAATATTCATAAAAATCTATTATTTTTACAAAAAATATTATTTTATAAAATTTCAAAAAATATTTGACATTATTGTAAAAGCCATCATTTATATAATTATCATTTAATTAAGGGCTTTTTATAAAAATTATTAAATTATCAAGATTAATTAATGATAATCTAAGGCAACTAGGATTTTCAAAGGGATGATAAAATTTTTAGAACATTAATAATTTTATATACTATTATTAATCATGACTTATGCAATGTAATGATTATGTATTATATATTTAATTATAATATTTGGATAACTATAAAAAATTTTATCTAATGTATTTATTAATATTTAAATAATCAGATATGTATTGATTAATATATTATTAAATACATATACATTTTTATATATTTATTATTATATTTTTTAATATAATTATATTATAATAATTTTGCTAATAAGGGTGGAGATAGTGAAGAATAGGGGTGTAAACGAGTCGAGTCGAGTATTTAAGTGTTCAAGCTCGGCTCGTGAGTTTTTGGGCTGGCTCGAGCTCGAATTTTTTTTGAATGATAGAGCTCGAGCTCAACTCGAGATCGAATTTATAAGGCTCGAGTTTGATTCAAGCTCAGTTTGATTACATACTCGATTAAAGCTCAAATCCAGCTCGATAATAAACTAGTAATCAAGCTCGAAAACGGGCTCGTGATTAAGCTCGAATTCAAGCTTGAAAACAAGTTGAATAAACACAATTCAAACATATTAAAACCTGTTAAAATGACATAATATTTCTAAAAGCATTCAAATATTAAAATTCAATCTACAAACATTCAAAATTTAAAATAGAAACTAAAAATATCCATAAAATTATACTTAAAACAATTTGTAAAAGTGAAATAAATAATGAACATCAAATTTTCTTCTTGCACTATCAAGATATGATAAACTCTTTGATCTCTTCGTTGCCCCATATGAAACATCAATCTTGGAATGATCCTGAGAAATCCAAAATTTTTAGCAAAGCATCATATTACCTTGTTTCTACTAGGACTAGCTGGAATACAGACAAAAACCAAGGGAGACCTCCGTCGGATCGTTGCCACATGTTTCAGTTGTTCCTATATGAAAAAACCAATTCCAGAAAGAAAAGAAGTGTTGCTGCGGATGAGCAGAGGCATATCATCAATGATCAACCAGATATAAATATGGCAATTTCGACTGATGGGTCATGTTCCTGTCAGGTCAGACACATAGCTATGATAGGTTTGTATATACAACTCATTCAAAATGATCATTAAATGTATACGTTAATCAAAAGTTGATACGAATTGAGATGTTCATGTTAAAAGATCCACCTAAATAAAATGAAAATGTAATTAGGTGATGTTTTGCCTGTTTTTCTTCAGCTGAAGATGGCAGTTCATTTCCTGGACTTGTCTCGCTGGTTTGATATGGCTCAGGACTAGGAAATGTATAGACCACACAAGGAGCCATAAATATGGTACTACTACGTTCACGCTCAGTAATGAAAACCATTAATGTATATTCCTTTCATTTGGCTATGTCATTTGGAGAATAAAACAAACATGAAAGCTTGAAGCAATTAACTTAACCCACAGTCAAATGAGAAATACCTATTAAGAGAGAGAAACAGGTAAATATCATACAAAAAGGCATGCATTTCCAATATTCTGTACTGTCCTAATTTACAAAAAAGCAGAATCATCAAGGACCATAGATCAACTATGTTTTCTTTCACTTTATAATGATGAATTCTGTCATATTTGTTAAAGTTCTGAGATTGATATTAAATCTCACTTCCCAGACAACAAATCCAGTCAATAAAATAAGAAAAAGATCAAACACAACATACAGTAGGATAACACTTGCAACAGCAGCAACTGCAGCTGCTTTAGCTCCAGTTCTAACACCTCTAGCTCTAACACCATACCCTCTCGTTAAACCATATTATTCTACCGATGACTGATACAATATCAGGGCCTCATTCCTGATCTCCTCAATAAACCCACTAATAAAACAGAATTAGCTAAACCCACCAATAAAACAAACAAACATCTCGTCATTGCATCACTACTTTCTTGATCTAAATCAAAAAAATAAAAGAAGCAAAACTGTAATAAACAAAGTCATAAATTAAGAAACAAAATTGGAATAAACAAAGCCATAAATTAATACAGAACCAGGATATGACTGATAGATAAACAAAAACATTGGAAGAAAAACTGAAAACTTACAATAATCTAGCCTTTGTATCTCAGTTAGGCGAAAAATCCAACCACTGATTTTGAAGAATATGAGCAAATGAATTTCACGATTTGATTTAGGGATCATGTGCATATAACAAGTAAAACGACGTCGTTTTGCTTATTAAAAATTGAACAACCAAAACGACGTCATTTTGGTTGATAATTTTAAAAATAAAAAAATAAAAACATAAAATGCCACATAATCTTTATTAGTTTATATAATTAATTAATTATTTTATATAAAAAATACGTAATGTATTGTATGCTTCTGAAATTATTAGATTTTAAATTGAAACCTCTATTCGCTTAGAAATTACAATCTTTATTAGTTTGTAAGGGTGGATTAAATCAAGCTATTATGAAGAGTGATTTCATAAAATGATTAAATTATTAGGGTAATTTTATAAATTAAGCTTGAAATATATTTAAGAAAATCACAGCTTATTTATTTCTAAAATTTTAATTATAAAAAATATTACATTTTACTTGATTTTGAAATATTTCCAATCAATTCTGGTTCTATACGTAACCAGGATGATAATAAACTACAACGTTTAACATACTAAATTATATAGATTTTTATCAATTTAATTAACAGGTGTACAATTTAAATTTCTATAAATTTAATAAAAAAGTGTCATTTTTAAAGAATTTTATATCCATATAATTCAAGATAATTAATTACAATAAAGCTGATAATCAATCAAAAATTTAACATTTAAAATGCTACAAATATAAGCATGAT
>CANYBF012750541.1:0-10398 GCA_948192965.1 Dalechampia spathulata | reverse complement strand
AAATCATCTTCTCATCATTTCCTCATCCCGACATAATTTAACTATTATTCCACTTCATCACTCTATTTCGATCATAGAGGGGGTAATTTAAATTTCCTGAATTATGAATTACTTTTGCGCTAAAAATGAGGATGTGACATACCAAACTTAAAAACATTCAAAACTTTAATAATTTTTCTAAAATATTATTTGTTAACATCAAAACTAAGATCAAGGACCCCCAAGGTCCAACAATCTTTTATCGTTATTTTATATTTTAATAGCTATAAGTAATTAGGACTATGAACCATCAATGATTATGAGCTATTATAAACTATTATATTAAGGATAAATTAGGTAAATATTATATTGACGGATTCAAAATTATGAAAATGTCATAAAATTTAAATATATTAAATATATGTCAAATTTAATCAATCAAATATTAAAAATATCAATATTTTCCTTAATATAATTTATTAAATTCAATTTTCAAACTCTAACCACCACATCCACCACCATCGCCATCACTACTACCACCACCCATTGTCACCATTACCAATTACCATTGTCGATCATCAAATTTTGTTAAATCTTCATGAAAAATATAAAAATTCAAGAAAATGAAAAATAATAGAAAATAAATTTAAAAAGAAATATCAATAATTAAACAAATAATGTAATTTTTTATTTATAAAATATATCATTTAATTTTTTCAGATTTCAATACTATACAATACTAAAAAATATTTTTATTACCTTTTGTATACATATGATAGATAAATATATTTATTGTTATATATTATATATTATATATGATAGATGAATATATTTATCAATATATATCATATAGTATATAGATAATTTATCTACCAATATATATCATATAGCATATATAATAGATAATTTATTTATCAATATATATCATATAGTATATATGGTAAATAATTTATCTACTATATATAACATAAATTTTATATGATATATACATTTTATCTACCATATATAACATGTGATATATTAATAAATAAATTTATCAATTATATATATCATATTATATATATTAGTAAATATATTTATTTACCATAAATATTATGTGATATATTAACAGTTTATACATTTATTTATTACATATGTCATATGATATATAAAGTTAAATACATATATTTTTCAAAATTGTATATCAATGAAAAATAAATAAATTATAAATAGTAAAGAATATTTTAAATTAAAATAGTGATAGTAAGAAATAACAGTAGTAGTAAACAAAGAAAAAAAGTAATAAATCTCATATTTTTTATTTTATATAAAAATAACAATGAAAAAGAAAAAAATAAAAATAATAAAAATAAAAGAGAAATATAGAAGATGAGGAAGAGGAGGAAGAGGAGATAATAATTATCGACAATGGTAATAGTGATGATAACGATGGTGATGATGTTGCAACGAAAGATACATGATGATGGTGACAATAGCAAGAACAAATGATAAATGTGTTTGAAGGTTCATGTTATTAATAATTGTTAGGTTTTTATAATAAAAAAGAAGGTAAAAGGAAGGTAAAAAAATAAATATGATAAAATTTTAATTGAAAAGTCAAACTAACATTTACTTAAAATAATACCTTAAAATCTAACATTTTTCTAATTAATCCTTAAATTAAATAGATATCATATATAATAATTAATGTCTCATAATTAAATATTATTAAAATAGTTATTGATTACTAATAATTAATTTTATTAAATAATATACTATTACAAATTGATTTATGATATTATATTACATTACAAATTGAGATTATCTTAAGAATTATTATTGCTTACAGGAAAGAAAGCACAATTATTATGGATGACTAACCATTTAATTTTTAACTATTGGCCTTCAAATCTACAAATAAAAGTCCTTGTTGGAATGTTTTGCTTCTCTGCAGGTACAACTTCAAGGATGGTTATGTAATTGTAGTGTAGATGACTCTTGCTCGATCCATGAGATTAAACACGGCCAAATCTAAATTCAGATTTAATATTACTTGTTTATTTACGCAGTTGCTTTTGCTGCAAGTATTATATGACCAATTCTAAACTATGACAGCGGGCAGTATGGGCGGTATTACGACGGGCAATTTAAATTATTTAGCCAATGAGATCACTAAACAGGGTCAGGAGAAGTATACTCTTTCCATCCATCTTCATCCCATTTATTAAGCTGATGCTTGAACTTAGGTGATCTCATGGTTGGATTAAAAATTGTTAATGTAATATTAAATCATAATAAATGAATTAAAATATTATTTTTACTTAATAGTATGATTCATCTATTTTCATTAAAATTTTCATTCTATTTTATCTGTAAACAATTATTAGATTAATTTAATATTGAATTCTATATTTTTTAGATTAATCATACATTTAACTTTATATTTTATTAGTTTTATTTCGTTAATTTCAGTTTTAATTTTAATTTTTTGAAAATTTTATGAGCATAATTAATTGTATGACTTTTCTTTGTAATTTTGAATAAGATATTTAAATTGATAAGGGAAAATTTGTCATGCAATTATTAATGAGTTTAATAGCTTATTACATTTTCAATGAGTTGAATGAGAGAATCCATTTGAATTTAATGAGTTAAATATATATTTATAAGAGTGAACATATTTTTCTATATTTAATTATAGGTCAGTTTTCATGAATTTTTACAAATGAAATTATTCTAGAAAAATAATTATTATTTTAATTTTACATGACATTCATCTTTTTCTTTTTTAAGTTATTATTTCGCCATTGCAAAAAATAGAGAAGGAAAGATAAATTTAAAATAATAAAATAAATTATCTTATTTACTATGATTTTCAAGCAAAACAAGAAAAGATAAAGAAATATGATAACAAATATTTTAAAATAAATATTTTATAATAATGAATATTTTAATCTATTTATTATAATTTGATTTGGTCTTCAGAATTGATAGTGACAAATTGTGAATCTAAACAGTATAGTTAAAATATTTTATAAATTTAAAAATTTATAATCAAATAATGAAACATTAAAATTTCATGGATGGCTTAAATTTTTTAAAATCCATTCACTTTAGGGATTTCTATACAATTATTAAAAAAAAAAGGAAATTTTTAAATATGTAAAGTATTGTAAACATGATGAATTTTAAAATATATTTATAAACGTTATTCAACAAAGCTTAATAAAAATTTAATATAAAGTTTACGATAAGATTTAATACATATTTAATATCAATTTATAATAAAAATGTAAAAGAATTAAAGATTTGTTATTTTTGTTTCTTTAAAATTTTCAAAATCACTGAATACTTTCTGCTTCACTTTTTGCCGCAGGAAAACAACAATTAAAGAAAAAAGAAAAGGATGGACAACTTTAGCAACTCAAGACTGTTGGGGTATTAGTTTGAAGATGGTACTTAAAAACTCCATAAATTGCTTGTCGATTCATGGCCAGACCTCCTATTGATATACTAGTTCATTTTTAATACAACTATTGGCTGAAAGAGAGAGACGATGGCTTCCAAGACAGCCTAGCATAGCGATTAGAAGACAAGTTAGTAGTACGTATCTCATAATCATATGATACAATGGGTTCCCCAAATCTTTTTGTAAGAGCATGAAATTTCTCATCACTTGCCCTGAAGTTTTTAAAAAATTATCTCTGAACTAAATGCATGCACGCTAAAATCAAATCTAAACTACAAAAATTCATATAGATATACCTTAAAAAAATGTATGTATATTAATATTGTCGCATAGTTAACCACATGGAGTAGTGGTTGATGGACATGCTTAAAGTCATAAGAGAGAGATTATAATATAACTACCGACAATTTGGACACAGAATCAGCAAATCCTAACGCATAGTTTTGTAATAAGATCACTTGAAATTGTCTTCAATAAATAAAAATCGTAAGAGTAGAAAATTGAATACTTTTTCTATAAAAAAGAAAAGCTTGAGCAACAATTGTTAGATGGTTTAATTTTAATGTCTTTCACCGTCTTCTTTCAAGTTGAGTTATTCACATTTGTGGATTGTAAATTTGAACATGAACGGAATGAATTTGAGTCTTACGATTAAATTTATATCAAATTTATCATTGATATGATAAAAATTAAGTTATGTTATAAGATGATTTATTAATTTAATTAAAATAAGATTTATATATCAAGTTGTATTATATCATATTAGGTCGACTTTGATTCATTAATTTTTCTTCAAATTATATCATTTTAGTTTTATTTTTTCAGATTAATCATATCATTTTATATTATATTAAGTATTTCATGTCAAATATGTGAGTTTGTATGATATATAAGTTAATTATGTAAAATAGATTTTATCAAATTAAATTTAACTTCAAACTTGTAATCTAATTAAGATTTTCAATCGAATTCAAATCAATTTTAATCATAATCTAATCTTATCATGATTTTCTCTATTAGCAACAAAATTAGATGACAAAATTTTTGATAAAATAAATTTTAAAAATGAAAAAATTTAATTTTATGTTTTAAG
Source organism: Dalechampia spathulata (assembly GCA_948192965.1). Taxonomy (NCBI): domain Eukaryota; kingdom Viridiplantae; phylum Streptophyta; class Magnoliopsida; order Malpighiales; family Euphorbiaceae; genus Dalechampia; species Dalechampia spathulata. The sequence goes on along the minus strand of CANYBF012750541.1, from coordinate 5,878 downwards.
AAAGGTTGGATGTAAGAACATAAATTGGGAAGCTAGAATAATTAAGCAAATTAAATGAGCAGAAGGGTAATTAATTATGATTAGTCTATCTGTCACCAAATAACCAAAGGGACATGTCGTCATGGAGAAATGTGGCAAGCTCCCAACACTTGATGAAGACCAATCAATAACCCAATTGATACCTAACAAAGGGGCAGAGGGGGCACATTAGAATATCACTGGTAGGAAACTGTACCCATCCTTTCCTCTTTTGCATTTAATATCTATCTCTACACGGACAAACACACCTATTATTTTGTTATTTACTTATCCATTTAGTTTTCTGCTTTTTATTTTTTCATCAACCACTACCTGTACGTTCTTAGAAACTTCTTTATACTGCATCTCAGTGAGCGTGGAAAATATGGAATCTAACTAAATGTTAGTGTATTTATTGATTTGATTTGTTTATACAATTTAGATTTTATTTAATTAATTGAATTAAATTTAAAAAATGAATTTTGATTCCATTTAATTCTACCTAAAAATTTGTTGGTTTAATAATATTTTTTATTTTTTTATAAAATTATTTTAAAATATTTGATTTGATTCATTTTATTGTCCATCAAATTTAGTTGATTAGTTGTTTAAAATATTTCAATTAATTTGATTTAATAAAACTAAATTGATAATTAAACTTAATACAACATTTCTATGTATAAAATTTATATAATTCAATGTATAAATTGAATTAATGAAATTGTTTTATTATATATTTTAAACATAATTCATTCACATCATAAAAAATGAAATATTAGTGGAATTTGGCTTCTTAGCAGCTAAAGATAAAAGCGCGAAACATTCAAATTAATTAATGAGAGTCAAAAGTGGACTCGTGCTAAACTTTTATAGTAGAACAATAACATGTGATTCATACAGCAATTCCCATTTGCTGTCTCAACTTCAAACTTGTCGTGTTTCGTATTGTACTAAGATCAATTTGGCTTCAATATATTACATGCAACCAAAAAAAGGGGGGAAAATCTGAGTTAAAAATCATTGATACGAACTCATTAAGCCAATTACAGAGTGAATTTCAATCTGAAACTACCAATCTCAAGTTGATTGAGATTACTCTGTTCATATAAACTATTGCAAGAAAAGATGCATTTTAACCCTTAAGATTTTTTTATTTTTAATCCTTTGTGGTTAATTTAAGCATTTTTTGACACGTATTAGATATATTCCTCAGAATTTTTATTTGAGCATTAAACACTTTTTAACTAAAAATGAAATGAAAAAATGAATAGTACTTACTTTTTTCATAATTTTAATGCATCTTTTGATTATGATTTCATGCATTATACCTTCCAATATAAACATTTAATATAGTAATCTGAATATTATTCATGTTTCTATACATTACATTCATTTGATAGGCATAATTCATGCATTTAGTTACTTATTTTACATATTTGAGTATTATTTTAGTCTTAGGGTTAGAACCTTATGATTTAATCATCCTTAGCTTATAATTGGATGCATCTTAGCTTCATGGTGCATGTTTTGTAGGATTAGGAAGTCATTTCATACATAAATTCCTTAGTTTAGGTAGCACGAGTTGCGTTGGTCTCGTTAGCTTAAGAAATATGAGCATTTAAGCAATACGACACATGTTGAAGGTCATACAACTTGTGCTGGCCTTAGTTAAGCATGCAATTCCAAGTTTTGGATTTACACGAGTCATGTCATGGCCAACATGACTTGTGTTGGCCTCGAAAATGTCTCCTTTCCCTTACATAAGCTCAACATGACTCATGTTAAGCTTAACATGACTCATGTTGAGTGCTTAGACCATGATTTCTCACTTATTTTGACCACTAATTCAAGTCATTTGATGAAATATTAAACGATCACAATGCATTAGATGAAAACTAATCAATTTTAGACGATTTCTAGGAGAAATATAAGATGAAAATGTTAGGTTTTCATACACCATCTCATATCATAGATAGTTTTTAGGATTTTTTCCATTAGACAATACAAAATTATTACTTAGAATTCATTCTAATTTTAAACCTTCTTAGATTTTGTCTATTCTAGTTCTTCATCAAGAGATTGAGAAGATTGTAGCAGAAGCGAAAAACAAAAAAGAAGTTGAAGGAAGATTGCCGTGAAGCATTTTCTGAAGCATTTTATTTCATTTATTTACTTTTAGCATAATTGAAACATGTATGGTTGTATTTCCTTTTATTATCATGTTATTTTACAACTGTTAATTTTATTATGACTTAGTATTTTGTTCATAGGGTTGGATGATGTTTTGAACAAAATATTTCTTTTCCATTAGCAATTTGATCCATTTCTCATGTTCTTATATTGGAATTCAAGTTTATGATGTTTACTCATTAGAATGGGCCCTTTTAACTTATGAATGTTGATTGATTTATTAACTACTTTGAAAGAAGAGTTAATTGAACTAAAAAAACTTGACATAGACATAGGAGTTAGTTTAATGAGATTAGTCACTAAAAGTAACCTAATAATCATGAAAGTAGATGTTAGCTTGCTTTTAATAGGTAATTAATCTTTTAAAAGAATGATTTTTTGCATTTAAGCATTGCCTTGATGATTTGTGAACTTGATTTATATTGAATTAAAATATCTTTTGTTTAAACATGGTTCTTCCCTATTTTAATTGTATAATATGGTCATTAAGTTTAGTTAATTCATGTACTTGATAACTTGAATAGAAAGTATTGACAATATGATATTTTGGTTGCCTAAATAATCAAAGAAATTAATATCTAATACTTAGCTAATATTGATCCCAATGAATGATACCCTTATACTACACTTGCAATCCATATTCTTGCGGTAGCATGAGTTCATAATAAAGATTATAAATTTAAAACTTATTGAATTCACATGCATATTAAATTAGATCAACTTTTACACCAATAAGTTTTTAGCATTATTGTCTAGGATCAATTATATATGAGCCAATATTAGTGATTTAAGAGTAATTGATTAATTTAGGACTTAGCATTCAAATTTATGAATTATGTTACTAACTTTTGTTCTTTTTATTTCTCGAGACAGATACTAAGTTCATCATATAAGAATATCTCATAGTGTAAATAACTTAGAGCCGATCGACTTGGAAATCAAGAGAATGTTTCGCACAAACTTAAAAGCATAGAGGAGGGCATTGGAGATGGAGAATAGACCTTTGAAAGAGTATACCATGCATAGTACTGAAGGGATCTAACCAAGCATTGCACAGTCAAATGTTAACAATAATAACTTCAAGTTGAAGCCAAACCTTATTCAAATGGTGCAGAGCTCGTCATTCCATAGGTTTTCTACAAAGGATCCAAATGAGCACTTGTTAACCTTCCTGGAGATTTGTGACACCTTTAAAATTAATGGTGCCATAAAAGATGCAATCAAGTAGAGATTGTTCTTGTTTTCACTAAAGGATAAAACAAAGTCATGACTTCATTTAAAGTTGCCTAACTCAATGTAACTTGGGCGAAGCTAGCATAAGCATTCTTAACAAAGTACTTTTTACCAGCAAAGATGATGAAGTTAAGGAATACGATCATGACATTCTCACAGTAGAATGATGAGTCTTTATACAAGGCTCATGAGAGATTTAAGGACTTATAAAGATAGTGTTCACAGCATGGATTACTAGAGTGGATGTTAGTGCAGACCTTCTATAATGGACTTCATCCCCAAATGAAGAGCATTGTGGATATTATAGTAGGAAGATCATTTATGGGTGTACTCTACACAAATCTCAAGCTTTGATAAAAGAAATGGTAGTAAATTCCTACCAATGGAATAATGAGAAAGTCGAGTCCAGGAGAGGTACTTCTACCTCATATAATATGGAAGTAATAACTTTATTAAATGCAAAGTTTGATGCTTTTGTAAACAAGTTAAATAGATTATCAGTGAACAGTGTGAGTGCCAACGAAGCACCTGGGCCTTCTTATTGTGAAGCTTATGGGATGGCATATTTCAAAGAGTGCTCTTACATGGCTCAACCAATTCAAAAGGTTATAGAGCAAGCTAATTTTGTGGGGTAGCAGAATCAAAGGCAATAATAATAGGGCAACCCTTTTTCGAATACCTATAATCCGGGGTAGAGAAATCATCCAAATTTCTCCTGGAGAGACCAGAGTCAAGGGCAACCTTATATGCCTCCATATATGAGGTAGTCATTTATCTTTCAACCAAGACCATAGCTATAGTAGCAATAGGTACAAAAAATTAATCTTAAGATCATAATGAAAACCTTATTGCAAAACCAGAAGTGTTACACTCGCGTTTAGGACCTTAGTAGTTTGTGCGTATGTGTATGATTACTAGGGTGTATGCGTATGAATCTGTGTATGTATGTATTTGATGAATATGATATGATGTTGTTGTTAATGTGAGACTGCATGCTTATGGGAATGTGATGTTATGAGTTTGATACGTGTGTTCTGTGATTTGGATGTTGGGTTGTGAGGGCGTTGCCGCCTTCTTGAGATTTCTCAGAAGTGTAAGGGGCAACCACCGCGTTAGGTATAATGTGAGTGAGTTTTAGAAGTGTTTGTGTTTGACAGGTAAGTTAGGTGCATTGGTTTAGGATAGGAAGAGAGAATTAGAGGAGTTTTGAGAGGGGTACGGGCGTACGAAATTCCGTACGGGAGTACCAAACAAGGCAGATGAAGGGATTTTAGGTCCTGGAGGGCATACGGGTGTACGAAAGGGCGGTACAGTTGGACGCCAACTCGCAGGAATTTAGGTGCATCAGGAAAATCGAGTACATACGGGCATACCGAATGGGGTACGGGCGTACCGTTACTCGCAGGAATTGTGTGCATCAGAAGTTTTAGTTCGGTACAGGCGTACCAAGATCCGTATGGTCGTACGCGACTTATATTGACTGGTCAAAAAGATAAGTATTAAGGTTTTCTTTAGTTTTTCATCACTTTATTTTATCCTAAACCCTTTTAAATACTAAATTAGAGCTCCTAAGCATGGGGAGAGCGTGAGAGCTAGAAGTTACCGCTAGAGGCTGATAATACCAAGATTGCGGGCTTACATCAGCAAGCTTCTTGTTACAGGTTTGTGCTAGTTATGTTGGATGTATAGGTTCATGCTAGGTATGTTATATACCTATTAGTTGTATAGGCTAGCGATGTTGTTTGGCTTATTTCTTTATCTTAAGACCTAAGTAAGGTCTGAAAATGATGCTTGTAGTTGATTAAATGATTGCTACGACATTCCTATTATTTTTATAATGGAATGGGTTGATGCTCTGTTATGAAGCATAATGCATGGAATGTTCATGCCATGCATGGTGATTGAGGAAGAAAAGAGTAGAAAAGAAAGAAAGGAAAGATAGAGTGATGAGAGCAGAGCTAAGCTCTGGGCATGCTGGGTCAATCATGTTAATGGGATTCTGTTAAGGGATCATATAGATTAATGCCCTCCCAATAGGAGATAAGTCTCGAGACATACAGTTGGAAAAAGGGTACATAGCACCATATAGTAAATGCCCTCCTTTGGGAGATGAGTACCGGTACATACAAGGACCCAGTATGTACGAAAGGAATGTGCACAATTACAGGAACATAAGAGTGTTTTTTTTTAAGAATGATGATGAGGGAGAGTGCAAGGCATGTTTGCATTTACATTGCATTTGTCGAAAATATATTCTATGATTTTATTAAGGTTTTGCTATATGATGCTTTGTATGTGTATGTTTATCTATGGTTACCTAGCACCACTGAGTTTTATACTCAGCGTTTATCATTTGATGAACGTAGGTTCCGAGCCCTCGGGAGAGCAGCTAGAGAGACGGTAGGGGTCGTTAGTAGAGAAAGCATTCTCGAAGTGG
>CANYBF012746580.1:0-28689 GCA_948192965.1 Dalechampia spathulata | reverse complement strand
TCACTCATACTCATATCATCATCCATTATATGTGATCTATATATTTAATTTTACATGATCAGGTGGTATCGATATTACACACAACAATAACACATAACATAAGTGTTACTGCCGCTAAGGCTAATATAACAAGTTGCATATACAAAGACATTTTTAGAGTATGTTACTTTTGTCCAACACTACTTTGAGAATGAGATTTCTTCAAAATCAAATCAATCGGCCTAAACTCTTACCCGAAGGTCCTGGTCCTGCATTCATCAAACGACAAATGTTAAGTATAAAACTCAGTAGTGCTATAAAATGAGTAAATGACATAAGCATGTATCATAAATAATACATTAAAGTGAAATCATGGTAAACCATCATTAAACAGTATAACTGTATCATATAATGTCATTTTGCATCACTCATTAGCTATTATAATCAACACATATAACATATCATGAAACAATAAGAACAAATACCATAAAAGAATCCATTGTAACTTTATTTGTGTAAAATATTGTACTATACATCATTTCTCTATGTACATCTCTATATAAGCATGATTGTAGTGCATTCAACATTCCATTTACTATACTTTCATAATAAATGAATGATAATGTATGTTTATGAGAATGCATTCATACTTTGCATTCTCCCTCTGATTTTCTTGTAACATTTCATTTCTTTTCTGTATAATTGTGCGCAATCTTAATTTGTGTTGGATCCCTCTATGTATCAGTACTCATCTTCCAAAGGAGGGCATTATAACTATATGGTTCAATGAACCCATTTTTCTTTTTTGTATGTATCAATACTCATCTCCAGTAGAAGGGCATTATAACTATATGATTCCATCAAGGGAATTGATAATAACTATATGACCTAGTACACTATCAATGAACATTGCTCTGTATATCATTTTCTTTCCCCCCTTATATCCTCTATATAATATGTCATCAATATATCTGTATGTATGAATTATTCATGACATGATGCATAAATGATATTTTAATGATCATATACAATGATGATTATATGATACCATTCATGATATAAACTCATTATGTTAATATTATAAACGTATGAGTTAAAAATCAGAAATTACTATTTCAAGACCCTATATGAGTCATGAAGTGAATAGCATAAATCTGCTACCACTTTGCCTTTATCAATAGCTTGTGAAGAAGTATGAGTCTTGTCTGTTAAACCTGTATCATTTTCATTTTTCATCCATTTAGTAAAGTTATTCACACATTGAACTTAGCTTATCATCTTAAGCAATCCATATTCAATCATAACATGTAATCCTAAATCAACCCTTATTGATAATTTTCATTTTTTTTTAGTTTTTATCAGCTAAATAAAATTCATGAATGTGAAAGGAAATTTCATGCTCGCGATAGAACTTTTATGTATTTGAATCACATTGGCAACTCATGTTTCACACTTGTAACTCCTGCTTCATACTTGGGATAGAAACTTTTCTATGTTTGGATCACACTGGTGACTCATGCTTCATACTCGCGACTCCTGCTTCACACTCACAGCAGAAGCTTTTCTATGTTTAGATCATACTGGCTACTCATGCTTCATACTCGTGACTCCTTTTGGCATTTTCATGCCATAACTCACCTTTACATACAACCAAATCTCATTTTCAACATATAAACACATTATTCAATCATGTTTTCAAATAAATTTAAGGAATACACACTTCTTCTCCCTAAAAGAATAAAACCTGAAATACTCCCAAATTAAATAACAACTTTGAATTCAAGCTATTATTGCATATAATAATCTTTTCATCAACTTTTAAGCATATCAAACGTTAGAAACACCATTAATCATCATTCACCCACTTCAAACAGTAGTTAAATTGACTATTTTCATGTTATAAATTAAAGATTTACATAAAATTCACACACTAAAATAGAAATTCATTCGGTTACATTAGAATATCAAATTTAGCAACTTATCTTTCACCAAATAATCCAATTCTTTCATTTACACATAATCAACATAAATCTTATAGGAACATCTCATTTTATTAAAGAGATAAAAAGCATAGAAGAGGAAGAAAAGCACATAGGTAAAACATACAGAACACCAAAGCAACATGAAAATTGAATTCTTTGCATGATTATACCTTGAAAGATGGTTTTTCCCTAAGTGAAGATGAAAAGAAGAAGGAAAGGAGAAGAAAAGTTATGATGGTGATAAGAAGAAATTCTTGTTTTATGAGCAGAAGGAAAAGATAAAAAGAAAAATGTATGTAGCCTCCAAAATTGACTTTTCTCCTCCCTACACCAATCACAAGCTACCCTTAAACTTAATAATTCATATTAATACATATTCTCATTTATACATATACATACATATAATATACGTACTCAATAAACATTAAATCACCATTCTATTATATTTATTAAGATTTTAAGCTAAAGATATTAAACAATATATCCAAAAATCACCTATTTCATAATATACTCATAATTAATATCTAAGTATAACCTTAACTTACCATTGCTTCTAATTTTACTTTAATTTATATTTACACACTTTAAATCATATTTTATCATATAATAACATGTTAAACATGATAAAGAATCACTTTATGTATTTTGTTATCTTAGTGGGTCTTATATTTAGAATTGCACATATAAATTCCATCATAAAGTTTCATTCAAGGCATTTAACAAAAGCATACCAAATTCGCATCTTTAGTGCATATTCACTTCTATAATCATCTTTTTACATTTTTTTTTATTATTTTCTCTATCAATTCCATATCATATAGAATTCCTCTATCCATAAAGTACTTTATATCATATTCATCATGTCAAAACATTCATGCATTATATTTCATTTATGCATTTCATACACTAATTAATTATTCACTGTAACTTATGTATAAAATGCATGCATATAGGGATGTTGTGTGTATGTGGATATGATAATATTTTTGACTAAAGTGCAACATATCTACATGAGGTATGATGCATATCAGTGAAGTGTGACATATATCACATTATTTTTAATTGAAGTATGACACATATACATGAAGAATGATGCATATCAGTGAAGTGCAATACATATCATAACCTGGATTGGCTAAAATTCATTTTTCACTTGTATTTCAATGCAATTTTATATTTCAATGATGTTTTTAATGATGTTTGTGGCCTCATAATGATTTAAATGCATTATTTCATCAATTTTCATTTGATTTTGGCTTCAAAATTGAATTTTATTCAAGTTAAATGCTATTTTTAATTTGATTGCTTTTGTTTGACATGATTAGATTCAATTGAGTGTTTGATCCAAACCCTAATTGATGTTAATGATATTAGGGTTCCCAATTATGATTTCCATAATCTAACTTAGTTGATTTTGCTTATTTTTCAATTAAAATGCTATTTTTGATTGATTTGGCGTTCGTTGCTATCATGAACCTTAATTGGATGTTGAATCCATTTTAAGAGATTTTGCAAAAGGATTCTAGAATCTTCTATTATGGTATTTAGCTTTACTGTCATATTTAACTTTCTTGCTATATTTAGCTTTACTGCCATGTTTAGTTTTATTGTCATATTTAGCTTTACTGCCATGCTTAGCTCTATTGTCATATTTAGCTTTACTGCTATATTTAGCTTTATTGTCATGTTTAGCACATTTCCTATATTTGGCATTATTCCCATATTTGGTACTTTCCATATTTGACATACTTTCCATATTTAAAACTTTCTTTTTTTGGAAACTTTTCTTTTTTGTACTTTCTATATCCATGTATTAGGGCTCGTGCTACTCGAGGATGTCCTAACGTGGAGGAGATGTTATAACACATCTTGGAATTTATGTAAAAAGGAAAACCCCTATGTAATAGAATAACATTATTTTATTATGTTTTTATCCTATGTTGTATTATTTTTACATCTCCCATGTACCCCTTATCTCTCCTATCCCTTTCATCGACCATTATTCTTAAGGTTTTATTCATGTGGATGGTTTTATTTTACTTTACTATTATATTTGCCATAGTAAATGTCATGTCACATGCCACCTTATACATAAATCCTATGTTATATGCTATTATGTCATATCATTTATCATATAATATGCCATTATATCATGTTATGTCATCTATGTCACATCATATGCTATTATGTCATGTCACATGTCATGTCAAATATCATATCACACGCATCACTGTGTCATGTCATGCACATGCCATGTTATTATACTATATTATCACTTTACATGTCATACATATGTCATGCCATCTAAATGCCATATAGCCTTATATGTCATTCTATTTTGCTATGTTATGCTTTGCCTATCACTATAACATGTCATGCTGCATGCTTACTTTTACACGCTTGCTTGCTCACTTGCCTAGGGTAATGGTAAAATTGATCTTGGAAACTCATAGAAATAGATCTTCACTACCCAAACCCATCTTTGAAAGGTTTAACTTAGCAGTCATGCTATGGGTCGATTGAACCAAATCTGGAATCATCCGATAGCGACTTCTTGCAACTCTTTTAAGTCTGTATCATTCCTCAAGATAACCCCTCAAGAAGATTGCGCTTTTATTCCAAGTGGATCCCCTAATCGGTGAGTTTCGGAAGCATTGCTCTAAGTTGCGGTGAAAGCCATGCCCATACCAGAATATGTGTTTAGTTTATAATGTTTACTAATCAATGAATAAGTATTAAATGCTCATAAATTTGACTTTTTTTCATTTAACAATATTAGTCATAAATTATAAAATATGTAGGGTGATACAATATAGGCCAACCCACGAGAAGCAATAAACATAAGAATTTATATACATTGTTAATTTAAATATGCTTAAAAATACATTATTACATATTTACACAATGGTCACAACCCACGCATAATATATGTCGATATACAAAAGTTATTTGATAAAAAGTTACATTTGTTGAATATATAATAACAATCACAAAATAAGGAACTAATGAAATTGTTTATTTGATTAGAAATTTGATAATGCCATTAAAAGTAAAAAGGAAAAAATCAATTGGTAAAACCTAACATCTAATATGTAGGTAAATTAAAAACAAATGATAAAAGAGATAAAAGTTAATTTAAAAAATTTTAAATTAGAGAATCTCAAATAAAAAGAGTAATGGATATTCTTGAGAATAAATATTTGAAAAATCTTTGTTTGAATAAAGAAGTATAGTTTTAATATTTCTTTTAAAAGACTAAGTATTTAGAATACTTACAAAAAATGGTGTATTTTTATAAATATCTCAAATAAGAAGTAATCAAATCCATTTAATAATTTTTTAATATTTTTATTTTTTAAATTTCAATTTTCTTTCCATATTAATTTAATGATTTGATAATTTAAGTATTATAAGATTAAACATATATTACCAAGGTTAAAAAATATAAATTATCAAATATATTATCATTATTTTATTTTTTAAAATAAATAATTTATTAATAATGATGATATATCTTAAAAATTAATAATCCTTATAAATTAAATAAATTAAGAAATTGATAAGAAACTTAATTAGTAATTTTTTGTTTGCTTTACTTTTTATTTGTCCATTATAATGGTAAATTTATCATTTCATATAAAATATTTTGATTTATTTTTAATTTTAATTTCTTATTTAGTCTTCATCCTTTTTTTTGTTTCATTTCTCCCAATCATAAAGAGTTAAAATAGATGAACTTTATTTTCCTTCTTTTAATCTCTAATTTTCTAAACATCAAAAACAATTTTTAACAATAATAGGGGTGAAGGAACACTTTGAATAAGCAAAGGGGATGGAATAAATTTTTTTTAATAAATATAAAACTTACACATGCATCTTTGTTATATATTAAGATACAATATTAACAAAAAAATACATGACATAAGCTTACAAGTTATTCAAAATTTATTTAACCAATAAATTAAATTTAAGTTAGATAATAATTGATTTATTTAAATTTATGAGTTATTTTGATAAGAAATTTATAAAGTAATTTATTAAATAATTTACTTTTAAATATATAATTTATAAATTTATAATTATATCAATATATAACATATTTTATTAATTATTAATATAAAATTATAAATATTCATTAAATATAATAATTTTATTAATTTTAAAATAATAAATAATTTATTTTATAATTTATATTTATTATATTTATTTAATTCTCCATAAAATTTCTTTAAATTTGCAATGTATTAAAAAATTTTAAAAATTAAACTCAAACACACTTAATTATAAATAAATCAAACTTGAATGTAATAAAATTTATTTGGAATGTTAAAATTAAATTCAAGATTGTAAAATCTAATAAAAACTCGCTTAAATTTTCATATTAACTAATCACCGTAGAAGATTCTGTTTTTCCCTTAAACCTCAAATTATAATCCAATCCAAATAGGCTTTTTCTCTGCCACTAAAACCCCGCCTTCCTGTCTCCATTATAGAGCGTCACCTCTACCACTGCTATTAGGGTTTATCGCTCCCCTTTATCAATTCTGATTCTAATTTATATCTCTAATTTTCATTTCATAATTGCTTACATGTTTATATAACTGTTATCATAGATAAATTATCATTAAATGGCACTTCAAGTGGCTCTCTCCACTCCATTTCTTCTCTCTTCTTGCTCTGTCCACAGACTCAATCCTCGCCTCTTCTCTCGACGGCGTCGTTCTATCACTTTCTCTAATTGGCGTTTTCATCCTCATAAGCCGAAAACTTTTTCTGGTAATTGCATTTTTGTACCGTGCTTATTTCAATTGCGGTTATTAACAGGAACACTTGATCATTAATACGTTGCTTAAGGTGACAAAATTTCAATTTTCAATTGAATTGAATTGTTTGGAAGCTAAATTTTAATTCTTTCAACTCCCAAAATGATAATGTTCTTTCAGGAGCTGAATTGGGTTGAATCTTGAATATATGATTCGTTCTAGACCAGACTATTAAGCATACTGCTAAATTGTTTGAAACCCACCATTTTTCGTTAGTTTTTCTTTAGAAGGTTCCCGAAAGTTCCTCTTTAGTTTTACTGATGATAGGCAATGAACTATATTAGTGAAGATGCTTTTTTTCCATGTTCGGGGATTGTATTTGCTGATGGTGGACTTGGCATTTGTTGTTTTTGTTGTAATTTCAGTTGCTGCATCCGAAAATGGTGTGTTTACTTCTCCAGAGATGGCCAAGTCTTTTGATTTTTCTTCAGAGGAACGCATATACAATTGGTACTTATCAAATGTTTTAATTAGCATTTGCTATGGTGGTTGCAATACGCGTTCTAATTCTGTTAGCTGCTTCCCTTGGATACTATAGCTTTCTTTGCATAGGTTGTTAAAGCGCATGCTTTTCATTTACATGGGTGTTTTCGCTTTGCTCCTCTTTTTAATATTGTTTCTCTCTCACTGATAAGAAAAAGAAGATTTTATTGCATTGTTCCTTTTGTTCTAAACAAATAAATTGAAACAAAAAAAGTACTATCCCTCTACAGGTGTTCTTTTTCCTATTATAAGGTGAAGTCAAAGAGACCTTTCCTTCACACTAGGAAAGAATGCAGCTAGGAGTTTAGCCATGTAGTTGCTAAAGACAAATATCATTACAAAACTGCCTTGCTATTTAAATTTATACCTGTGTCTAATTTCTTTATTCTATTATCATTTGATGTTTTTATTAGTGTTATGTATGGTGCTTGAATCTTACCGAATTGAATCAAATTACCAAGGAAGAATAACCACAACCAAATTGTGTCATTAACTTTTTTGATTAGGATTGAACCAAAATATATTGAACCAAAATGTGTTGTTTACTTTAATTGATATGGTTTTGTAAATTATGTAAATAATTGGATCAAATTGTATTGAACCATTTGACTTGAATATATATTCACTCAATCATATAATATGATTATATAATTTTAAGTACATATGATTAAAAGTTTAGAAATTCTAGATATTTAATTGGTCCCGTAAAGGGTAAATAAGGTTAAAAATACTAGATATTTAATTGGTTTCGTAAAGGGTAAATAGTTTACTTGAGGTTTACTAAAAGATTAAAAATAGTTTATCTTAAGGTTTATGAAAAGGTCATGAATAGTTTTAACTTATGGTCTAGTACAGGATTATGAAAGTTGACTAAAAGGTTACAAGGAGGAATATGCACTTCTAAAAGTTTTTATACTATTCCTAACTTCAAAGTTAGTTCTATACATATGATTGACAACAAGAAAAATAAATGCAATGGCTAAATGATGGTATGCAATATCAATAAGCCATAAACTTTGTGTTTTTGGATTAAACCACCCAAGAAGTGTTAGAATAGTAGTTCTTGCTCCTTGGGAGGTACCAAATAAAAGGTTACTGAAATTGGAATTTTTAATATAGGGAGGAGGGATTTGCAAATTCTCCAAGCATAGGGTGCTAAGGGCTTTGAAGCCAAATACATTACCTACAATAGAAATAAACATGTTAGTAATAAAACCTTATTCAAAAAGGTCTGAGGGGTAAGCTACATGTATACATTGATTTTCTTCTCTAGCAATGGGCTCAATGTGGTGACATCATCCTTTATAATGGTCAAGACTAGTAAGCCCATTTGCCCACACAATTGTCCATGTACTAGTAGAAGATTTAGAAGCTACCGCAGCACTTGCTTCCTTTGGACTACAAGCTTTTTTGCTTTTTGATATTTTTGAATAAAATTTAAAAATTGATACTTGTACAAAAATTTCTTCTTCAGACGGTATTTTTGTAACAAAAGACTAAAATCTAGTTATATTGTAAAAAGTTATTGTTTAAGTGGGATTTTTGAAAATGTTCTTTTGGAAGGAGGAAATTATGATGTCTCATATTGGTGGGATAAAAGGAGAATGAAGAATTTATTTCGTTTTAGGTTCAGTAGTTAACTTGCATTAACCATTTTGAATACGTTGTTTGAAATTGAAAATTAACTGGATCAATTGGATTCGAGTTATAACAGTTTTAGTTTGCAAATCGGAAGAAAAACTTTTATTTTGTATTGCGTATGCAAATATATATTATAATTGTTAGAGGTTTATTATCATCCATTAGGTACAAATATTTAAACTTTTATTTGAAAAATGTATTAGTTACTTGTTTAATTTTTGAATAATTTTTAATGTTGTACAAATTATTAGTAATCAATTTAACATTTGGATTATTTTTGTTTCAACTTGTAATTTTTGAATTGTATCAATTTGAACTAAATTGGATTGACTTGTCCTAAAAGAACTAAATCTCTGAATTGTATTGAACTAAAAATTTAAGTCAATATGGAGTGAAGATTTTTATTTTCAATATGGTTTTGGAGATTTGTTTTTTAAAATAACTGAAGTTTTATATGATTTTGGAGATATTAAAATCCTTGAACTAGATGATGATCATTATAAATTGTAGAAGGAATAACAATTATTGATGTTCATGAATAATGCCGAAAAGCTAGACAAAACTAGTCACCCTTTTTTCTTTGTTAAAATGCTTGTGGATTTCTAAGCAACTGCAAGAACCGATTTATGTATTCATGAAAATTTCATGAAATTTTCAAGGATCATCACAGCTCTCTGATGGATGTGTAAGAAGACTAGATCATTGTTTGTTTTTTTACTGAGGAAGACAATTTTCAAAGATCCTTATCTTGCTTTTTTCCATAATGTTGATGGAAAGGAATAGTTTTGCATTGAGCTGATCCATCATGTTCTAACAAATATATAATGAAAGTTAACAATTAAATATGGAAGAATACTTATTGATTCCTTACGTTCCTTATGATTCATAAACTTTGAGAAATAATTAAATAGTCCAACTCTTGTAATTCCTTTTTTCCTTTTAGTTTATTTAAATATTGAAACACAACTTATTTATTGGATTATGAAACTTAGCAAAAAGAGTTGGAGATGAGGCAATGTAGCGTATAGAACTGTGTGGCATGCATATGTTTATTTTCATGGGGAAATCCTTATGGTTCCAAGTATTATGCATATACCAACAATTTTGATTTCTCAAAGCATGAGTATGTTCAAGGTTTCACATTTAGCATGTTGCTTTTGCTTCTTAACATAATTTCTACCAAATGATACTCTCTATGTGATAGGTGGGAATCCCAAGGGCATTTTAAGCCAAATTTTGAGCGTGGAAGTGATCCTTTTGTGATATCAATGCCACCTCCTAATGTGACTGGTTCACTGCACATGGGACATGCGATGTTTGTGACCCTTGAGGTTGTGGAAACAAATTTATTTTGCTTGTTTCCTATTTATCTTTCCTTCAAATTAGTTCCTTTTGAGTTAATGTAAGACTTGGACCAGATTATGGATGGTGCTTTGCTTGTATATCATGAATATTTTATGGTTTCATGAAAATTCTTTGTATTTCCATGATTTATCTTTCATGTGATTGATTTTTTACAGGATATCATGGTGAGGTACAATAGAATGAAAGGGAGACCAACCTTGTGGGTTCCTGGGACTGACCATGCTGGTATTGCAACACAGGTTTGTTTGTAGCAAAGTATTTATTGTTACTATTGCATTAAATAATATTGGAGAATTTGTAGAAAAAGAACTAAAAAAATCATTAAAATATTTAAGAGGCTTGATGAAGTTTTTATTAGGGATTGAACTTCCATCTATTTGTATTTTTGTAAAAAGTATCTTGTGCCTTTTCAGTTAATATTTGTAGATGGAAGATTCATGATTAGTTGGGCTAACTCATAACATGACCCTAAAAGGGGTTGGTACCTATATTGCACAAAACCAATTGACGTATGTTAAGTACCAATTTATTCCACTTATGAATCATTTAAACTCCTCACTTCTTTTACATATGAGATTCTTCAATATTCCCGCTCAAGTGTAACTGGTCTGGATCAATTGTCATTTGCTAAACATGAACCTTCACCTAGAGGTCCATCAAACACCAAGGCCTATCTCAAAAGCCTTAGGTCCACAAACAGTCTAAACTTCAAAATAGCCCAATTTTAGATCTTCGAACACAAGCCTAGAATTATTCAATCATTTGACCATTTGAGGCTTTGATACCATGTACAAATTCTATGGGCCGAATTCACAACATGGCTCTAAACAGGGTTGGTATTCATATTACATAAAATCAATTGGCTTGTGTTAAGTACCAATCTACTCCACTTATGAACCATTTGAACTCTTCACATCTTTTCCATGTGGGATTCTCCAATAGTTATTAACAATGTGCATCTTGTACTTCATAAAAACTAGGAGTTACATAATCTTATGTATCAAGTATACATATAATTTTTATTTTAATTTGCACATATAAGGATCATTTTTTTTTTAGCTTTTCATATTTTTCAGTCACTTATTGATTATAAGTGCTTCTTTTACTAGTTGGTTGTAGAGAGAATGCTTGCTTCTGAAGGAACAAAAAGGACTGACCTTGGCAGAGAAGAGTTCATAAAACGAGTTTGGGAGTGGAAAGAGAAGTATGTTTGCTGACATTGCTTGTGTTATTGTCCTCCCTGTAACTTTTCCTTCTATTGCTTTCCTTAGCTGTTCATGGGTTTGCTTTCTTCTCTTCTTGTGCTTTATCTGTTTTTCATACAGGCCCCTGCCTGTTTGCATTGTAAGTGTTCTTCTTTCTATTCTTTCCATATGGTTGTTAACTGTTCATGATGTTAAAAGTTGCCAGAATAAACTAAGAGTTTGAATAGTTACTCATGAGCAGGAAGTAGTTCAGCATATGCCCAATCCTTTAAGCACAGAGAAATAGCCATTCAAAAAGTACTAAACTGGAGATGTTTGCATTCTATATCATGTGACTGATTAGAACTAAAATGAAAATCTCAAAAAAGAAAAAAAGCTTTATGCTTTTTAAAAATCAGGAGTTGAGACCTGTGAGTGCTAGTTTTTTTTATTCTTAACTATTTTCTTAGTATATTTGTTTCTAATTCTCTTTGGGCCATCATCTTTGCTTTATTGTGTGAATTGGTGTCAGCATCCGTTTTGTTCAAAAATTTTCTGAATCTATTTGCAATGTTTACAGTGATAAGAGTGATTTAGCATTATTTGTCTTCAAGATTCAATCTACTGGTATGCATTGAAGGCCTACTTATTTTGAGATGGGTGTGGAGGAAGTGGAAGGGAGTGTGTTGGTAGCTCTGGTTCTAGGATTGTGATACATTTATGGAGATATTATAAAAGAAAGATCAAGGATCAAATATGAATTTTCTTTAGCATCATGCTTGAGATTGGAAACATATAACACAATTTGAGAACCATTAATTGCTTGGATTTTTGTACTCCATTACTCACCAGAAAATGTGATAATAAAGCATTTTAAGCTCAAGTATTCAATGGTTCAAAGTAATTCTAAGCCTGAAATTACTTTAATTTGTAACTTTTTGTACTTAGACTCCCTAGTACAAAACTATAACTAACTACCAGACTACTTGGATCATTCACATTTGTTGAAGCTGCTGCAGAGATGAGAACTTTTTCTGAAGATGTCATTAAAGGGCTATTAGAATTAATTTGAGATCAATTGGACATGTGCATAAAACTCTGAAATAACTAAAGAATAATTCAGACTGCTTTTTAACATCTAACATGTTGAGTTTTGAATGATAAGTTCTCCACTTCAATGCTAGACAACTATCATGAACCCTGTCTTCATATTCTTGTCATGTATTTCCTTGTTGGTTCATTCTCAGGCTTCTCTAACTGTTAGAGCTGGTATCATATGATCTTTGTTATTTTCACTTTTTTTTATCTTTTCTCATTCTCATTTTTTCCATGACTTCTTTCTTCTAAATGTTCTTATTACTCTCTGTTAGTTGTGTCATTTTATCTGGGAAACAAGGATAAATCTGTGGAAGTTCGAAGGATTTGAAGATTGTGTAAATTTTTGTGTAAATTTTTTTTGTGCTCATCAGTGATAATTATTTATTACTCCTATACCATTTTGCAGCATGTTACTTAGGTCTTCATGTTTTCAGGTACGGTGGAACAATTACAAATCAGATAAAGAGACTTGGTGCTTCCTGTGATTGGACAAGGGAACACTTTACCCTTGATGAGCAGCTAAGTCGTAAGATAGTTTTCTGACTAGCAGAAGTACAAGGATACTAAGAGTGTTATAATTGTTTTCTTCTCCAAACGTTCCTTTCTCCCAAATTCTTCCTTACACCTAATCAAATGACTGAAGTCTGCAATAATTATATGTTGTTCAATGTGATATTTTCTGAGACCATACATTCAAATTTTGGCAGGAGCTGTGATTGAGGCTTTTGTCCGGCTTCATGAGAAAGGTTTAATCTATCAAGGTAAAGGTCCATGCCTCATTCTATGCCTTTTGTAGTCACCTTATGGCTTTAACTGTTATTCTCATAGATACATTTAATATCCCTCCACTTTTTCCATAAACAAGTTTCTCATTGGGAGGGTGCTGTTATGTTTTTGTCTCCTTATTGGTTCTAAGTGATCATGGTGATGAAATTAGATGATATTATTGGTGCTTTGCAGTTGCATTTATCATTTTTTCTTAAATTTTTTTTAGCTCTCTTGCTTGTAAGTTGTATAAATAGGAGGCTTTTATTTTATACCTGGGCTATCCAGTGTCTGTTTTCGGATGATTATTAGCTGAGAAAATTATTACTTTCTTTCAGGGTCTTACTTGGTTAATTGGTCGCCTAATCTGCAGACTGCTGTTTCAGATTTGGTATGATACTTATGGGGCTGTGAGGCTGGCAAGTTAATCCATTTTTACTGCAAATTTTTGGAATTCAACATATGTATATTATTTTCTTTTCATTTCTGTATAGGAAGTTGAATATTCTGAAGAACCTGGTACTTTATATCACATAAAATACCGTGTTGCTGGAGGTTCAAGGTAGTCATTCGAATGTGATATGCTTTTTTTTTTTGCCTTCAAAATTTATGATGCTTTGTTTTACATTTTTATGGCTTTGCTGTACAATTGCTTTGATTTACTTCTTGGTATTGTAAGGAAATGGTTCTCTTGGAAACAACTCATTTTTTCGGGACTTCTCTATTTGTTGAAAGCAACATTGTGGGCTTTGATTTGTTTCAAAATAAGAACGAAGATAATTTATTCTTTTAATTGTTAACTTTGATAAGGATGTGGAGGAAATCAGAGTTTAGAACTTCAAAGAAGTAGCAGTACTGGGAATCAGATAGACACTAAGAATTGAGATAGCCCATACGGGTTTGCTTCATCTAAGTATCTTGTTACAAGGTGGCATTGATTATAGCTAGAAAGGGATTCCAATGATAAGACATCCTTATCAATCTGCAATTTTTTGCACAATAAGAAACATAGTTAGGGATTAGTTATGGGGAATTTTGAATGAAAATATGCAAGTTTCTTTGATTTGGACCACACAAAAACAATGACTTAGACATCAACTCTTCTCCTGTTCTTGTGGGTTTTGAATAATTAACTTCAAAAATTACTTTTTTCCTGATTAACCTTATAATTAACAGTTGGCTCATTAGGCCCATGTCCTTTAAAATAGTGCGTTTATTGCAAGTTGAGAAGGAATCAGGTCGGCCAATTAGATACAATATTAATTATGGGACTAATTGTCCTCCCCTTACACTTAGGGGGCAAGGTAGTCCTTAAGCCAAGAAAGAAATTGCAGATGTTTAGGATGCTGAGTTTTCTGTCAAATAATTCAAGGCTTCAATTTTTCAATTGAAAAGATTATCATGGAATGAAGATGGGTAAATAGTGGAGGAATCATTAGTCAATGGAGTACTAATCAGACGAAGATATCATCTAACATTCGAACTTTTTGCTTCCTTAATTAGCAAGTGGGGCACTTCATATTGTTTTTGGATTTGTGAACTCTCTTTCCTGCCAGAGGAATTACCATTTTATTTTTATTTGGGTGGCTCAACAAGTTTTTGTTTTCTTCCAGATTAATCTCGACTTTAAGAAGGAATGCAGAAATACGTGGCCCCTTCAACATGATATTGGAGTAAATGTGATGGAAGCTTTTAATGCTTTTCAGAAATTATAAAAGTTGAAAGGGAAATCTAGAATTTTCTATCCTGTTTACATGATATTTTACCTGAAATTATGGAAGTAAAGAAGAAAGACGGGATTCTTTACTTTTCAATGCAGACTTATTTCAAGAATGTTTACCTTGTTCTCTCAGCTAGAAATTGGAGCATAACAGATCAGCTGAAGCACACTTGACTCAAAAAGCTTTAATTTGAATGTAGTCAGTCAGATTGACTATTTTATAAACATATTTCCAGCAGTCCACAACTGATTTTATGCACACATTCTCATCTAATTATTCTTTTATCATGCGTTTTACCAAGTTGCTAAGGATTCATTATATGTAATGATTGCTGTAAGTTCTGCTGTAGGAGTGACTTTTTAACAGTAGCAACAACACGCCCTGAGACATTATTCGGTGATGTAGCTATTGCAGTGCATCCTAAGGTATGAAAATTCGTAAGTGACCAAGTGTTAGAATTAACATGATTGCTGTTAGTGACACTTTTAGCCTTTTGGCCATCCTTGGTGTACAGAATTACTTCTAAAATTATTTCCACAAGGCTTTTTCTTCTTTTTGCGAAAACTAGTTTTAATGCAATGAGGAAATATGGAAACATATGCACTATTGTGGAGCTCTAGTCCTGTTATTTGGAGCCAAATATGGATTTGAAGTATTTTCTTTCTTGTTGAAATTTGAAATCAGTTCATGTAGTCTTGGCAGTTTGAAAGTGATTCAGACATTATCAGTTTGCCTGTGGTTTAATGATGTTTGCATATATGTTTATCTAAAGATATTTAAGGTTGAAGAAACTACTTTTTGCAATTTGAACACTGAAGTCTTATGCTATTTATTGTATCCAGGATGATCGCTATTCTCAGTACATTGGAAGGATGGCAATTGTACCTTTGACATATGGCCGCCATGTTCCTATTATTGCTGACAGGGTATTATACATACTCCAAACCACAGAATGCATGCTACACCTTCAAAAGTTTGTATCTTTTTAACTCAGAACCTCTAAAGAAAATTGGCAAGAAATCCTACAAAATCTGTGGATAAACTGGAGATTTGACAAAGCATTACCGTAAGATTAGCACAGCAGAAGATTACGCTGCATGTGTTCTCCACTTGTGCAATAAATTTTGGTTATCTTTAGCGACTATAGAATTCTATGGCAGAACATATGATGTCCCCTCTTTCTCACTTCACTTCTAATTTATAGTCCAGAAATGAAAAGGAGTACATTTTACTTGTTTCTGTATGGTGTTAGTCTTTCAATTGCTTAGTCACTTTTAGATTATGTCCAAAAAACCTTATTTTGCCATCTTTTCAGGTTACTTGTTTTGGGAGGTCTGAAGTCTAATATAATAGGAGAGACTAGTGTATGATTTGCATATGTCAGATGTTTTGGGAACAGAGCCCTTTAATAGAGGCAAATATCTATTTTTCTCATGTGAAATGGTGAAAATACCCAACTGGATCAGTACTTAAATAGGATCATTGGCAAGCCTGATAACATTGGTAAGCTTATTCTTGAGCTTGTTATTTAAGAAGAGAAACTTGATTTTGTCACAACTTTGCTCATTTCTAGGATAGGCTAGAAATTCAAGCTTGTTCCTGGTCATTAACATTGATGAATGACCACAAATTAGCTAGGTTTCGTGCCAAATTGAACAAATTTATACCAAGTCACCATTTAAAACGGTAGTTGTTGCATAAATGGTTCATTACGAATATTGAGTAGGAAAGTTGAACTAGATTACTAATGTCTCCTTTTTGTCTTCCCTCCATCTTGAATCCCTGCAACTAGTGGCTTTTGTTGCCATTTTTTACAATTCATTCCTTGTGTTTCACAAAGCTAGCTCATAAACCTGCATTTTTTGTGCCCTACATGACACTTTTTGTGGGCCTAGACACTCCAAGGAAAATAAGTGTAGTGTTTTTTATGCATAGCAAAATCTTGCAGTTGTTCTCATCTTCAAAAAGTGCAAATCAAGTTGGCTTGACTGTTAAGCTGTAGAATGAAATATTTTAGAATCATGCACTAATCCAGGATACCCCCTTCTTAAAAAGCAATGGTAGCATATCTTTTTTGAGCACTAGCTATCATTTCCTTTTCTTTAATCTCTTTCAAATAATTCCAGAAAATAAGTAGATTTATATTTCGGCAGCATGTTGATAAAGACTTTGGGACAGGCGTGTTGAAGATAAGCCCTGGACATGATCATAATGATTACCTTCTTGCTAGGAAGCTGGGCCTCCCAGTACTTAATGTTATGAATAAAGATGGGACACTTAATGATGTTGCTGGATTATACTGGTAAGTGTAGAGCATATATTATTATGAGGAGGTTAAAGAATTTTTTGCTTTACTGAATATATTTGAGCTCTTTGACATGTGGTATTAAATGTTGGAATTTTAGTGGTCTTGATCGGTTTGAGGCACGAAAGCAAGTATGGTCAGATCTTGAGGAGACAGGCTTAGCAGTGAAAAAGGAACCACACACTTTACGAGTTCCCAGGTCACAGCGTGGTGGTGAAGTATGTAAATATTGCTGTTCAGATGTGTCATTCAGCTATAATTACCATTGAAATTTTATGAATGATTGCCTTTTACATGGGTTCTGGTGGTTTTTCCTCTTTGTTTGTAGGTGATAGAACCATTGGTAAGTAAGCAGTGGTTTGTTACCATGGAGCCCTTGGCTGAAAAGGCCCTTCGTGCAGTTGAAAATGGAGAATTAATCATTATGCCTGAAAGATTTGAGAAGGTCTGAAAGGAAGAAGATTGCTTTATTGTGTTGTTATTCCTTTGACTTCTAAGAACTGCAAGTTGACCTTTTGCATATTTATTTACCTTCTCTCTGCCTTCTTTGTATCTCAGTTGCTTCAAAAAATTTTAAAAATTATTTGAGTTGATTATGGTTTCCCAAAAAATTACTGTTACTGAACAGAATAATATATGAACTGAGAATTTGATTTAATCAACCTACCATTGTTTCATATCTGTTGTTTTGTTTCCATTGGTGATCAATTCTCTTGCTTACACTTTTGTTTCCCTTTGCTGATGACAGATTTATAATCATTGGTTATCAAACATTAAGGATTGGTGTATAAGCAGACAACTATGGTGGGGACACCGGATACCTGTTTGGTACATTGATGGAAAGAACTGTGAAGAAGATTATGTAGTTGCTAGAAATGCTGATGAAGCCCTCAAGAAAGCTCATGAGAAGTATGGTACTGATGCAAAAATATATCAAGATCCAGATGTTCTTGACACATGGTTTTCAAGGTATGTTCTCCCGCAAAAACTATGCTTTAGTCATAAACTTAAAGATAGAGGAGCCTAGGGATTTACTTGTACTCATGCTAATGCCTTCAGCTGGAAATGATTCTTGAAAAAAGCAAGAGGTACTTTTAACACGTTGGTTTGTGTCAGCAGTTTTTTTTTGGCTCATATTGAACTGGTGACTGTGCTTGTCTTCAGCTCATGTAGATGGTGTTAATTTCTGCTGTGTGGTCTCATTAACCCTTTACCATTAGATTTATGATCTGTTCATACTTTTGGATCATTCATCAAATTCATAGAACATAATTAACAACCGCTGACTGCCTCTAGTTACCATGTTAATAAACAATGAGAGTTATATATAAACCTTAAATTAGTAGTTGGAATTGATATGGATTTCCTGTTCTTCACTCTTTTCTTGTTTCAATTCTGCCTTTAGTGCATTATGGCCTTTCAGCACTCTTGGGTGGCCGGATGTATCATCAGAGGATTTTAAGAAGTTCTATCCAACAACAGTGCTTGAAACTGGGTATGTGTTTATCTTTCTGAATGTCACAACCTGCTACCATGGATATGTTGATGCTGTTGAATGGTTTTGTGTGCAAGGGACTCATGCTTAAGATATTACATAACGTGGTACCTTTTCGTTTGGGGCTGGGGTTGGTTTATGTAAATCTGGCTGGTATTTGGGTTAGAGCAGGTTGGACCACTATACCACACATCTTATCACCTGATTATATACTGAATTGATTTTTCACTCACTCATCTTTGATTGACCACTCTATCTTTATCTATCTTGGACAGAATGCAAATAACTGTAATGTGAACCACAATGCAGATCAGTTGTTCCAACGGCTCATGTGGCATTACTGTTGGAGCTGCTGTAGGAAAAAATAACTGCAGTTACATTAGATGCTATTAGATCTATTCTTAGGCAATTGACATGATTAGGTTTTAGAAACTCCAAAAAAGCTGAACAGCAGTTTCAATTTGCTTCTTTGAAAAGCATCTGAAATGATGCGTTTGGAAAAACAGTTTCTTACTTCAATGCTGAGAAGATTCTTAGGCCCTGGATTTTTCGTTTCTTTCTTATCCAACTTTAGTCTATGAGATCTGGTTATAAATCTAAATATGGCGCTGACACTCATCTGCAGGATAGAAATCTTGTGCGATCTGTATCATTGGTTAATGCTAAATATTATTAATTGTTAAGAATATGAGGTATAGGAGGGAAGGCATAAAGTTTTAGAAATTGAACAGTTCATTTCAGGATGCATAGTCGTTTGTTTTAGTGACAAATTTATTTTATATGCCTTCTAGGACTGTGTTTGAGAAAACTGTTTGGTACATGTTCAGTCTAAATTGCAATAACATGTAAGGTTTGGGATGGCTACATACCCAAAACAGGAGTTGCACTACATCTAAACTCAAAATGCCCTCAAGAGTTTTGGTCTCTAATCTGTCTTCTGTCTAGCTAATAAAGAGATTGAATTTTCAGTGCAAGACAGAATTATTATGAAAGGATTCTGTTTGAAGCTTATGGATGTAAATATCACTTTTTTTTCTTTTGTTTCCACTGTAGTTACTTTGATAATTGATTCTGGCGTTAATGCTTGCTTCTGCATTTGGACAGGCATGATATATTGTTCTTTTGGGTGGCGAGGATGATCATGATGGGTATTGAGTTCACTGGGCATGTTCCATTTTCAAATGTTTACCTTCACGGACTTATCCGGGACTCACAAGTGAGTGGGGCGTTTGTGTAAATTTTGTGCATATATTTAGTCTCAAGTATCTGCACTAGGTTCCTCGCATATTGTGCAGGAGCCCAGGCACAATGGGGATAAATACTCAATGATTTTGTATTTTTTGTTAACTTATTAACTGATGCTGAATTCCGTGTTATGTTCTCAGGGACGAAAAATGTCAAAAACCTTGGGGAATGTAATAGATCCCCTTGATACAATCAAAGAATTTGGCACTGATGCATTACGTTTTACACTTGCTCTGGGAACTGCTGGACAGGTGTTTTTATCTTCTTATTGCCCTTGTAATTGATAAATAACTTGTGCAGCAAGACTACAGAGCAGTGCCTTCATGATGACCGAATAATACTACTACTCTATCTTCTTTTGCATGTGGAGAGTTTCTTGCATACTTATGATGTCCTTTTGTTGGCTAATATACATGCTCATTAATCCAGGACCTTAACTTGTCCATTGAGAGATTGACCGCCAACAAAGCCTTCACTAATAAACTGTGGAATGCTGGGAAATTTGTGTTGCAAAATCTGCCTAGTCAAACTGATATACCTAGTTGGGAAGCTGTACTGGCTTATAAGGTTTCTATATTCTTTCCTATTGGTTTTGTTTTTTCCACTGTCATCTGTCTGTGCTTTACCAATAAGTTACTGTGTGTTTTGTAATTAAATAATTAGAGATTTTTTTTTTGCCTTTTGCAGTTTAATGAAGAGGAGTCCTTGCTCAAGCTACCCTTACCAGAATGCTGGGTGGTGAGAAGATATTTGATTCCGTCTGTTTTTTCTTTTTTTTGTCTCCCATGATTTCCCGTGTGTAATCGAATAATTATCAGGTCTCAAAACTTCATAAACTTATTGACTTGGTCACTGCAAGTTATGAGAAGTACTACTTCGGAGACGTTGGCAGAGAAACCTATGATTTTTTCTGGAGTGATTTTGCTGACTGGTATGCTGTTTTTTCAAATGCAAAATGTCTATATTATCTTCCTGCAGACACAGATTTTCAGCTTGATAATGATACATTGATACCATTTGCTATTATTACAAATAGATTAAATCGGGAGAACTAAGTGACCAGAACCAGATGCTACTTTTTGTATTTTCAAGCATCTGTTCTGGATTATTTCACTGTCTTTTTCCCTTTCCACTTCCCTCCTTTTTGCTAGTTTTTCATATTGGATGCCTGTTTTATTTGTTTGCTAAATTGGTGAAACCAGAACCTTAGCTTACTGGGTTTAATTCCTTTTCATTTTGGAGTACTTTATTCATTCCAGACCAAGTTTTGTAGGAGTTGTGATGCTAAATCATTTTACCAGTCAATAGGATCGAAGTTCATTCTCTACTTTGTTGCTACCAATATGATCGAAGTTCATCCATTGGCTATTTGGATATAACCGACATTTTCTGTGATGGACTTTTTAAATTATTCTTTAACTGGTGCCACAAACTCTTTCTATATGTTTTATTGCTGTCCTCTTATATTGCAATGTCATTTATCGCTAGTTATTTAATTATATGATTTTCAATATATGCCCATGTAATGGAGTGAAGTTTCATTGAACACAAGTCGATGGGCTTTTTTATTTAACAACGCTTAATGGGTCAAATTTGTCTTTTCAAAGTTCCACCGTTGTTTTAGATTCCTATTAAAACAATAAGTAATTATCCATTTTTCAAACTCTTTCTTTTCTGTGACCTCATTTTTCTGTTATAGAGGTTATTATTTATTGATATAAACATTAACAATTATTTCAGGAAAAAATGTTGGATTAAAAGTGAATTCCAATATAGATCTCTCCTGAAAAAACTTGCCTTCTTCATTTAGCTTTCAGCCCGTCTTTGAAAAAATTGCTGCTGTGGTGGACTGCTTTCACTTTTAAACCAGGTATATAGAATCCAGTAAAGCTCGCCTTTACCGCGCTGGAGATGATTCAGATAAATCAATGGCACAGGCAGTTCTGTTATATGTTTTTGAAAATGTGTTGAAGCTGCTTCATCCATTTATGCCATTTGTCACTGAAGAACTCTGGCAGGTAATTTTGTCCTATTTCCGTTACTGTAAGGATTATTGTCTGACCAAAATCTTTTGATTGAAATTTATTTTTGAAAATGTCCAGAGTATCTTTGTGCTCCCTTCTTTTTTTACTGTAAGGTGTTGTTCATCTTTCTCTCTCTTCCAGCTTCCCCACCTGGTCTAATTTCTTTGTTTTGTACTTTTCAAAAATATAGCATATCCTCAATTTATGTGTTAGGTCTCCGTTTTTTCCCTTCTTTGAGATGGTTTAGAAAGTTTTAACTTATGATAATTTATATGAATTCATCACTGATCTACTACTAAAGCAGGCACTTCCCCGACGGAAAGAAGCTCTTATAGTCTCCTCTTGGCCCCAAATTTCACTTCCACGGGATGCTAACTTGATAAAAAGATTTGAAAATTTCCAAGCATTGGTAAGTTCAGAACGCTGTACAACCTGTTTATGATTTTTACCTTCATTCATATTTTCAAATAAACAAATTTCTCTTAATGCTTTAATTAGACCAGGGCAATTCGGAATGCTAGAGCAGAGTACTCTGTTGAGCCAGCCAAACGTATATCTGCATCTATAGTTGCAAGCAAAGATGTTACCAATTATATATCTGTAAGTTTTCCAGTTTCCTTTTTTCTTGCGAGTGAACATGACTAGTCATGTGTGTATGTTTTTGAAATAGACTTCCAAGTTGACAACCGTATAAAAATGTAGACAAGTTTGCTTGATTGATATTGCGTAGAGAAAGCCAAGAAATCTGGTATTTCTGCAATGCAAATCCAACTAAAGCATCAATGGAAGTGTGAATAGCCATGATTCTTGGTAGGGCTGTGCAAAAACTGGTTTAAACCGAAAAACTGAATCAAACTGAACCAATTTAACAGTTTAGTTCTGTCTTTTTTTTGTGAAAAACCAGTTTGGCTTCAGTTTTAGGATTAGAATTTCTGATCTATTTGATTCAGATTGCTTTCCATTTAAAATAAACGAAATAAATTGAAACAGAAAAGCTTCTCTTTTCATTCGAAGGCAGCATCTATGTGTGGACTTTTGTGCCCTTTAATTTCTTTAGATAACAACTAAAGGAGCTGGGTTGTTCCCCTTTCATCCACACGGTTGCCTTTCTCTCTTCTTGGTTGCTGTCTTTTTCAATTTTTTTATTTTCCTTTTTTTTTCTTTCTAATTAATTTTTGTTGGTTCTTCTGTACTCTCTGTTTTCTTTTTTCTTTTTTCTTCTCTTTCTTTATCATTTCTTATGAAGTTTGGTTTCATGAGATCCTAAATTCCCTTTTCAAAATTTGAAACGCTTTCCTCTAAAAGAAATTTGCTTCTTTCACTCCTTTGATTTTGTTAAAAAGTCAGAAATTACAAGTCTTGATTCTATAAGTTATACCTTTTCATTGTTATCGTTTAAAAGCTGTAGCTATTTCCATTTTATAAAAAAATCAGAATATAACAAAATCCTATGTATATCTTTTTTATATATTAATGATCTTTCATAAATGCTATTTTTAAAGCACGCTAATAATGGTAAATAATTGTTTTTTTGATATGGTTGGTGGTGCTCATATGGCTATATTTTGATAGATGGTTCTTTAGGGTTATGCCTTTATCTTGTTTGAAACCAAAACTGAGTGAAGAGTTCTTATTTAATTATTGTTGTGTTATTAATTTTTTTGTTTGGGTATTGGAACCGAAGGACACGATGTTAGGAAAAATGGTTGAATTTTGAAAGCTGAATGTTGATCTGAACCGAACAAAAATTT
The DNA here is from genome assembly GCA_948192965.1 of Dalechampia spathulata. Classification (NCBI taxonomy): domain Eukaryota; kingdom Viridiplantae; phylum Streptophyta; class Magnoliopsida; order Malpighiales; family Euphorbiaceae; genus Dalechampia; species Dalechampia spathulata. The sequence goes on along the minus strand of CANYBF012746580.1, from coordinate 4,828 downwards.
TTCATCTGATGAAAACTCGGTTTCTATGGTAAATTTGGCCTTTTTGGTTTTGATAAGCAACGAATTTTGATTCATTTGGTTTTATTAGTTTGATTCAGTAATAACCGGATTGAAAATGCCCAAAAGTGGGGGCATCAGTTAATTTTATTTGGACATTGATAGTGCTCACCTTGATTCTTGGAATGAGAATCCGAGATACTTCCAATAGTGGGGCATCAGTTAATTTTATCTGAACCATGTAAAAACTCAATGGACATGGTTTTGAAATTATAATATTAGAAGGAAATACTATGTCAGCAACGCTTTTTGTATTAAACTATTTGCAGTTCTTTTTTTCTTTTTGCAAGTATTAATATATTAGAATATGTTGCTCAACTGATTTCTGCATTTATTCACTGCTGCTATGTACTTATTGCTCATGTCTTCCTATATGATGAAACCACAGCGGGAGAAGGAAGTCCTGGCTCTTCTATCCAGGCTAGATCTAGAAAATGTTCGTTTCTCAGATTCTCCTCCAGGTTTGTTTACTTTGAAATAAAAAATCCTCTTTGCTCTTCTATTTCTTTCATGGCTTTTCTTTAAATAAGTTAAAAACACGGACCAGCAAAATCCTTAATGTTCCTTTGGCTTAGTTTAGTGTTGATTGTTGTTTGTTACTTGTTTTGTTCCTGTGGGATTATTCTAGGGGATCTAATTGCCCTTGTACTTCAGGTGATGCAAACCAATCAGTACACCTCGTTGCCAGTGAGGGACTGGAGGCGTATCTTCCCCTAGCTGATATGGTTGATATATCTGCTGAAGTTGATCGCCTCTCAAAACGTCTTTTTAAGATGCAAACAGAGCATGATCGGCTCGTAGCTCGCCTAAATTCTCCAAGCGTACCAATTCTACTCTTAACTGTATATATTTTTCACAATGTTGTGGGTTTTAGGCATTCTTCAAGCCATTAAAGCCATTACCCTAACTGGGAAAAAAGATCATTTGTTTAATTCAACGTTCTAAACTTTTACTTTGTTAAGTCGACATGTAATGCGAAACATTGAAGAGGGCGAAGACTTGGAAGATGCATCTGTTTTCTCGGTAGAAAAAGTTGCTGTTCCCATGTATCCACATGTACACAGGGTTCTTAGCCTTAGCCTTGGTCTTGGCCTTGTTTATATGTATATTACATGGTTCAGCACCACATGATCAGACCTGTTGGTTATTATCTCATGCTTCAACTGGCGCATTCTTTCCCTCATGTAACATGTTTTGCATTATTTGCAGTTTGTAGAGAAAGCTCCCGAGGATGTTGTCCGTGGGGTTCGAGAAAAAGCAATGGAAGCAGAGGAGAAGATAAACCTTACCAAGAGCCGTTTAGCTTTTCTCAAGTCCTCAGTTTTGGTATCTCAATAGAATTTTCTCAGTACTTGGTGGTAATTTTGTTACCAAAACCATTATAAACCAATTTCATTCTATTTATTTCGAGGATGCATATTCCATTCAATGTATAATTCCCTCTTAGATCAAACATTCGTTCGTATCATTGAACTGATGGACTGAAGGCAGGAAAGAACTGTATGGATACCACGGCCTTCGGAGACCCATCATTTTAGAAAAGAGGCAGCCAACAGAAGCTGTGCAACATCAGAGTATTTCAGAATGTGTTTTCTGCCCGACTTAACGGGGTAGTTGAGCAATAGAGAGATTTCATGTGAGTTCACTTACAAATGGAGGACAAATCCCCAAGTAAAATGTATTGGAGGACAAGTCCCCAAGTAAAATGTATAGCATATCAGCAGCATTTTCTGCCATCTTGGTCTGCGAAACTTCTTAGGCCATAGACCGCCAGTTCTGCCTCCTCGATAACAAGAATTTATAGTGGGTCTATATTTATTTTACCTACGTTTACTTATCTAAATAATGGTTTAGAGTTTTATTATTCATTCTTCAAAGATTACAGTCTTAGAATCATAATTCAGATTCAACTTTAATGTTTTAAAAGAATTTATACTTTACAATAAGAAACAATATCACTATTAACTCTCAAGTCACACAAGTAATCTTTGAGAACTAGTTTTCACCAAATCTAATAATAACAATAATCAAGAATACAATTGAGAGCTTACGTCATGTTTAGAATCATTTATATAATTATGTCAATCAAGTAATGTAATGTAATAGATTTGTTATTATATTATATTGTATTACATTATCAAATATATATCATATTTTATATATTTGAAAATTTTTGAAAACAAAATTTAAAATAAATTTTCAAAAATGTTAACTTTTTTGAAAAATTATAAAATAATAATTTTAAAAAATGTATTTATAATAATAATACTTGTATGCATATTATGTGGACTTGAATGAAATATAATAAAAAATTATATTATGTTTTAGATCTGTTTATAAGTCCATACCAAGATATATTAATAATTACCTAGGTATTTATCTTCATATTAATATTATGTAATAAAACAAGATAATCAAATGTGTAATGTAATAATCATTACATTACATAGATAGCTTTAGAATATTAGTTGCAATATATTGTTAATTCTAGAATATTAGTTGCAATATATTGTTAATTCAAATATTCATTACTAATGTATTTAAAAAAAGTACTTACATGTTGCTATTGCAATTGTAGTCATTATAATGTAATGATAGGATGACTTGAAACTAACCTAGAAAAGTTATGCAATTGATCATTACTTGAATAGAATAAGATAGCAAAAAGTAATATGATAAATAAACATAAAGAGATCAATATATCTTTAATATGATAGTATATTTTTATTTACATATATTTATTTCAAAGTGAAACTAAACAAATAATAATATATAAAAAATCACAAGAAAATAATTGAAAAAATTTAAGAATAAATTTAAATTAGAAAAATATAAAAAAAAAGGACAAAGAAAAAGAAGAGTCCTAAAGAACAAGAAGAAGAAAAAGAAGCATGAGTTTTAAGTGAATGATGATTTTCATTCTTGCATCTGACTATCACTATTTGACTATCACTTTAGATTTATTTGTGTAAATTGTTTCTAGCTTCGATCTGCCTAGATCCAACCTAGATTTTTTTTTTTTTGCTGAAAAACATGATTTCTGCTTCTGTTTTCTAGGATATATACTGTGCATATACACCTATGTGCACCACATGTAGCTCATATGTGGCGCACATAGGCCTATATGCTACGCATATAGGCCCCAAATTTTCCAGAAAATACTTATTTTCTTCCGTTTTCACTCCCGATCTGATGAATCTAGCTTCATTAGAGGTTTTTCCATGCCTCTGGTATTCTAGATCTATCATATATTTTTCATATCTAATTAATTTTAGCCTTAAAATTAATTATTCAAGTTAAATGCTCATTTACTTGATTTAAACACATGTTCATCCTTAAAATGGAGTGCCTCCTTCATTAAACTTGCTGGAAATGATCTGTAGATCGTGTTTTCGCTAAAAAACTTGATTTTTCTTCAAATTTCTTTGCTATGTGTGCCACACCTTCACCTATGTGTGCCACACACATCCTATGTGTGCTGCACACATACCCTTCTGTTTTTCCAAAAAACCCGATTTTGCTTCCATTTTCGCTCGTTTCTATCTCAGATCTGATGTTTCCAGCAACATTAATGGCTTTTCCATAGTCTTAATGTTCTAGATCTGTCAAATATTGTCAAGATCTAATTGATTTTAGCCCTAAAATTGATTGTTCAAGTTAAATATGCATTTACTTGTTCGATTTGCAATTCGGATGCCGATTCGTGCTCAAAAGGAGGTACTGTCTTCATTAAAGTTGCTGTATTTTGTCTGTAGATCATTTTTATGCTAATAAATTTGATTTTCTTATAGATTTGCTCCTTACAAGTGGCGCACATCATGCTATGTGTACAACACATAATTTATATATTGCGCACATAGCACTACATGCTACACACGTTCCTTGAAAATTTTCTAAAAAATCACATTTTTCACTCGTTTTCAAGCCCGGTTTAATGATTCTAGTCACATTTGATGTTTGGCAGTAACTCAAATGTGTTGGATCTATCATAAATTAATCACATTTAATTAATTTTGGCCTCAAAATTAATTTTTATCGATTAAATGCTTATTTAGCTCGTTAAAATGTGATTTTTGATGGGATTGGATTCAAATTGGTTGAGTTGCTATCTCCAATTGTTGTTATGTGATGTTAGCAATTCCCATTTAATTTTCCATGATCAATTAAAAATAATTTTACCTAAAATTATTTTTATTTATTTAATTTTCATGATCTGGCTCGTGTTAATTCGCATGATTATTGCTAAACAATTTAATTAGACTTTGGCTTTCAATTTGTGCTTTCATATGGCATTGAATTAGTCAAAATAAGTCATAAATTCATTTGCTACTAATGAATTTATTTGTTTATTTGCATCATTATCCATTCGTGCATTTTTGGCTCGTGCTACCCGAGATGGAAAAATACTCGAGGAGGAGGGGATGTTACTTCACGTCCCAAAATGATGTATGCGAGGATATTTTTGTAATAGGATAGAATTATTCCTAGCTTTGTAATAATTTATCCCCAATATCCCGTGTGTATCCCCTATTTCCTCAATCTCTTTCACCGGTCTTTCGGTATTCTTTTATTTCGTGGATGGTTTTAAATTTGTCCAAATATATATGTCATATCACGATACATGTCATGTCACATGCCACAACACACACTTCTATACCATGTCATGCATATGTCATTCCATAACATAATTATCTCGTATGCCAATACAATTCAAATACGCCAAGACACCATCCAATATGCACTATTTACTATGCCATATGCCAATATACCA